>JZKD02S2340590.1:0-15111 GCA_000966675.3 Picea glauca
ATTTAAATTCAAACTTGGTAATTATGATATAATTTAATATAGATTTATTTTAAATTTAAATAAATCTCAAAATAATTAAATTTATTAAAGTGTAAATCTTTTTATTATTTTATTCATGTTTTTTATTAACAAATAAAAAATTATAACTTAAAATATTTGATTCTTTTCAATATTTTATAAATCCTAATTTAAAATAAATTTGTATTATATATATAACCTCCCAACAAAACCTCCAAACGCAACATGACCAAAACTTTGAAAATACCTCCAACAAACCTTTTTAATCATATCAGACAAACAAACCATTTGAAAAGGGCGAGAATGCACAAAAAGCCACAATTATATTGCCGATCTAGTAAGCAAAGCAAACAATTAGATATTAATTCTCACATAAGCTAATCGATTCGAACAATCATGACATAACTCCAACGGAACCAAATGCCGATATCATGTGATCAACACGGGGAAAAGAGGTGTAGGTCAACCGGTAGACAACCAAAGTCATTGTGATTAACACAACCCAAATTACCTTTTTACACACAAGGACAATAAACAAAGAAATAACCCTAAGAGAAGCACATACAATATCTATCTCTAGCACTGGTAAATATCTCTATATTTCACAACAGGGCTCAGGTTACAAGATGAACTAGCCACTTAGCAATGAGAAGCCCCACCCATTCAATTAACATGAGCCGACCACTAATGAGAAAAAATACAAATTCATTACTTGGTTGTCATTTTATTTCAGTGTATAGATACTTCTCTATACATAATTTATTACATCCAAAAAGATAACAATGTGTATTTGGCAATATATTGATAAATGTTGTATAGGTTGGGATATACATCTTTGGATTTAAATGTAATGTTGAATAGGTTAGGATATACATCTTAGATCCAACAATGTATATCCATCCTATACAACATTTATTACTCCGATGTGGGGTACCTATTGTTTACTTAGTTCAATCGTTTTTCAATCTATGAAGTTGTCATGGTTTGTTCTTACATGACTCGCTAGGTTTAGTGATTATAGCCATTTCAAGGCACATAATCACTTGGAAGCTACAAAATTTGATCTTGTTACAAGGGTTTTTTTTATTCGTCACCTTTTGAGCTCTCCTATGGCATGTTTTTTCATCAGTTTTAGACCAGTGCAAGAGTTCTCGATTATGTTGAGGTTTCTTCTCTAATCTATGTTCTTTTCATAACTTTGGGCATTCTATAGTATGATGGGATTGATTAGCATCTTTATGCTAAAGTTTGTACTCCAATCTTTATTCCTTCCATGCCATTTGTAGTAGTTCAAGGTAGATACATTGATTTGTTTTATGGTGGGTTTAAATTAGCCTTGCGTAAGGATCAGTTTTGGGTTATGCTATGATTTATGCTTTGGTTTATCTTCCTTTCATATCTTTAGGTGTTTTGCAGTGTAGAGAATTCAAATTAACATCAATTGCCATTTCTTGTTGAGACACTTATTTTGGGTTATGCTCAAAGATACAATTTGGTCTATGTTGGTTTGACTTTCTTTTGATAGCTTGTGTAGTAGCTAGAGGTAGATACCGTACCTGGTGGGTTCAAATTCGCCCAATGCATTCTAAAAAAAAATGGTTTTGTGGAATCCATGGGGGTGTTGCAATCCTATGGGTTTTGATAAATTAGTGGCTCTTCTTAGTTTCTATAGTTCAGGCTTCAAAGGTTGTTTCACATGGGAAAATAAGGCATATGATTACACCTTTTTTGCATTGGGAAACATTGAATTGCCTGTTATTTAATCATGTATGTGATTGGCTTTTGTTATTCTTATGGGCCTTCATTTTTGTCTTGTCTCTCTCTGATTGAATAATTGCTACAATATTGGGTTTTTTTTTCATATTTCAAGTTGGAAAAGTTGGTCTTTCTACTCCTCTATTGTTTGTTGTTCTATTTCTATTCAAGGTAGTACCTCTTGGCAATTTCTTCGATTCGTGATTTGAAGGTTGTTTCACCTGGGAAAATAAGATACATGCCTGCACCTTTTTGGTGTTACAAAGCATTGAATTAATTGTCATTTGGTTATGTGTTTGATTTCTTTTAAGTTTTGGTGTTAGTGCAAGGCTTCATGTTTGTCTCTCTCTTACTGAATAGCTGCTACGATATAGGGTCATTTTCATACTAAGTCAAAGTGAACATTTTGGATTTAACGATGTTTTTTTCTTTTGATTTTGAATTGACAAACTAAGCTCCATGCTTGTTGGGCACCCCTGTTCTCACCATAGTTTGTTTCTTCTCACCCATATACTCTCTTATTAAAAAAATTTAATTTGTGAACATTTAAATGGAAGGAAAGTTGATTTGGGTTATTTTTTTATTAGAAAAGTTGACGCTTTGTATTCTTCCCATGTTTGTATTCTTCCAATATTAAATATTGATTGGCCTTTTATGTTCAAATTAGTGGTTCTTCATAATTTCTATTGTTCAATCTTTGATATTTACTTCACCTAAGAAAATAAGATATGGGAATACACCTTCTTTCTATTACAAACTTGAATTGTTTGTCCTTTTATCATTGTGTGATTGGCTTTTGATGTTATTGCAAGTCTTCTTATTTGTTTCTCTCTCGGGTTGAATAGCTAATACAATATTTAATCCTTTTCATTATGAATCATGGTGAGTATTTTATGGGTTTTTTGGGATGTCATTTTTCTTTTTAAGTGGGAAACGGAGCTCCATGCTTGTTGGGTATGCATGGTCTCACTGTGACTTGCATTTGTTTTTATGTAACACAAACTTCAAATTACTTTAAAAGTGATTAAATGTGGTCATATATGCCAACAGATTTATTGGAAGTCGTAGACTGACACATTTCATATTTTTATCCAATTGACCTCAATGTTAAATGTTTATTTTTATTTTTATTTTCCTAGTTTTTTCTTCCTTCCTGCTATGTCTTAAATACACACATGAGTGTTTCTATGACTTGCTAATTTTTTTTGTGTCCAATTTCTTTGAATTTTAAAGCATGCCCATGACACGTTTCTATATTCCATACGCTCTACTTGCTATTATTGGAGTAACCTTATATTTTATGGAAATATATAAATGCCATTGTAAAAGCATAATCTCCAATGTCATGGTCATCCATAGCCATAAGCAATTATGAATATATTCAAAGTGGTATTTTTTCTTTCTTCAAGGTAGGAACAACACATGGTCCCTAATTAGAGACCTTAAAGATGCAGTGGTTTAAGGAACGTATAGGTATAATGTCGTATTTTGTTTACTCCTGTGTAGTAAGAGTTTGTTGCAATTCGTATCTAACAAGATAGCAATTCATGTAATTCATGTGTTGGTCGATATCGAAGTGGGGATGGTATGGGGATTAGAATTTTGTATTCGTTGACCTTGCAAAGGTTGTAGTTTAAATGTTTTATGTTTTGTTTTTTTTTTTGGATTTTTTGTTGTTTAATTTTACCTGAAATCTTATGATAAAATGTTGAATATGCAGATTTCAGTGGCTAAATCTATATAGTCCTAGTTTTCTAGAGGTTTTCCAACACATTGAATTCATTTATGCATTCAGAAATGCAATTTAAACAACAAAAAATTGCAATTTTGTCCAGATTTATGTCGTCAGATTCCAAGAAAAAGAACAAAATGTAGAATAATTAGACAACACCGCTGCAAAATGGTATATAAACTACATTGGAAATACCTAACGAAATACAACCTACTAAATAGATATGATGATTTAAACCATAAAAAAAAGATCTTTCCTTGTAGAGTCATAATTCACCCTTGAAGGGATCAATCATTTAATAAGAAATAGTCATAAGAAATGAATTAACTAAGTTAACCCATTTTGGTGTCATGTGGCTCAAACATGTAACCTTCGGCTTTCCTTTACTTTGGCTACAAGACCAATGTTATAACCATGAGATGCTAGAGTAGCCTATGTCAATTCCTCCCAACCATATAATCATTTTAGTCAATGAAAAGCCCAAAAAGTTCTCCAAGCTTGACGTAATATGTTCTCTATGTCTAATGCATAGATAAAGAGAGAGTGATCATCTTTATTGCTTCTGCACTCTGTGATATTACATTAGTGCAATGTCTGATGATAATAACATGGTTTTATTGAACTTATGGATAAATAACACGATTTGATTGGTGAGTGATGTTACCAACCAATATGTTGTTACAACATGCTTTTTTCTAGTTGTGTCTCTTTGGTGCAACCCTCAGTGAGTTTGCTCATCTTTAGTGATTAAATTTGGAAGGGGAGGTACAACCATTAGATCCTCACTTTCTAATAAGTATGTCATTGTCTCCCTCTTCGGTTACAACATTTATCCAATTGCCTTCCATATGTGGCATTTGGATCCATAATCTATTGGTACCTCTTCCTTGTTCATCTAGTCGACTCCACACTAAAGCAAGCCCAGGTTCTACATGCAAGCAATGTTGAAGGGTTTCTATAATAGTGGGACTTGATTGATCTAAGTCTGGAATTCTATGTATCGTTTGACTTGATTGATCTAAGTCTGGAATTCTATGTATCGTTGGACTCGATTCGTTGACTTCCATACTTTCATTATTCTCTGAAGGCCGCAGGGCTCCAAATCCAGCCTCCACCAACTTTAAATCTTTGTCCCACTCAAGAACCGTCGAAGTTGCTTCCCCATCCAATCGATCATCATCAAACTTAGATATGGTTAGCACCCCAATAAATCGTTCTCCCCAAGGACCTCTTTCTTTTCTAGTTCGACAAGGGTCAATGGAATCGTGTAATTCAACCCTTCTTTTATGTGTTTTGTCCCCTTCAATTTTCTTTAGATCATCGTGGGTTTATAGTGATACATTCTTCTTGTAGTTATTTTCTTCGTTTCTTCCACCAACATATATTCTCTGTGTCTTTCGATCGATGTTTGTGTCCTCCCTTTCTTTGGCAGGTTTCTTCAATGTAAGTCAATTAGGTGCTTCTTCAACGTAAGTCAATTAGGTTTTACTTCGTTTGAGGCATCTCATTATCATCTACCTGCCCCTCGCCGACTTCGAGTTTACTCTTTGTAGATGAGGGAAATCCTCATTATCATCTTCATTTAAAAAAAAAATACTCCCACTCTTCTTATTTCTTTTTCCATTGAGATTTTATTGGTGTGCTCATAGGAGGTCATGGTTCAACAATATGGGCGATGCTCTTATGTTCAAAAAATTATGCAATAAATTTGGCACCATGTACACCATGTAGAGGAAATTGTTGTAGAGGTTATTGTAAAATTATATTTTTACGTATTCCAAAGACATGCGTTCTTCTATTGCTTTCTTTTTCACAAAAGTCTTTTGCAATTTGCTCAACCCATTCATAAAGGTTAGTATAATCATCACTAATTAATTTTGACAAAACATTCTCATTCTTTGTTCTATTATTCATGTGCAACTTTATCAATGAATTTCTTTATCTTCTAACGTATTGTTTCGAGGAATTTCTCGTGTGTTTTGATGAAAAATTGCGCCCTTACCTATGCAAGTGTTAGTTGGTTTCCTCTAGCGTGATTTTTCAAACAATTTTCCAATTTCCTCAACCACCACTCACAAACCTGCTCAACACTCATCATTTATGCATGCATTTAAATTATATATAATCTTGGATCATGTAGTATTGCTAGTGGAACCAACATTGTACTCTATCGGATTACATAATATAACTTACCAATACTGCAGTTACACAACTATAATGTACAGTCAACATTCTACAAGTAATATATAAGAATGCATACATAGAAGAAGGAAGATGAAAAAAGTAGTAGTGGAACCAGCAACAAGTAGTCTTTTATTATGTTAGATCAATAACCACCAATTACATCATGGATTTATGCCTATTTATTCATTTGTACCAGTGGAAGGAAGTTGTAACTATCATAACTACCTTGGTCAGTTGACCCACCCCAATGGTTGACCAACCCGACTATCTAGTCTACTTATCTTCACAATTAACTGACTCATTACAATTATTTGGCTTACTAGCCTAGTCAACTAGTGGAGTAGGCCCTCCAACAAATATCAATAGAAATATAAGTAACCATCCAAGTGGATTTAGTGGTCAGTTCTTCATGAATGTCTCTTTTATTCTATAATTAAGGTGTGTTGTCTTCGTGTAGGCTTATTGCTAAGATAATTTATAAGAACCTAACACCTGTAAGTCTCGAATATCTCTTTTATTCTCTAATTAAGATATGTTGTCTTTGTGTAGGCTTATTGCTAAGWTAATTTATAAGAACCTAAAACMTRTAAGTCTCGAGTAGGAAAATCTTATTATTTTTTATCTTTGTTTGAATRCATGGAAGTTCTTGGTATTCTTCTCACCCTCTCCTAGTATTAAATGATTTTAGAATGTACTAGGGCCATATAAAGCCACAACCAAGTTTTGATCAATATAGATACATGTTACTTATATATAATATCGAATGTAGTTTGGTATAATATCCTTCCGAATTGTTGTCCAAATATTCTCATTATGAAACAACGCCACCTTGCTAATAACCATTGGTTCATCTTCTTTCCCTTAGTCCACTACTCCTATAGTGGTATATCTCATCATATCTTGGTCCATTGTAATTTGTGTCTTCGTGCTTGGGATATGGAATCTATGCCCCATATTTTTATTCCATATTCTCTTTAGCAACTTATTTTTTTACATACCCGCCAATTTTTTCTAAGAGAAGAAGAAAGTTTCTTTCCAAATGCCAATTCATTGCACCTGATTCTAAAAACTGATCATGACCAATCTAGCTAAAGGTAAAGAAGGTTTGAATTAGTGGATTAATGGTTAGAGGGTGTGTTGATTAGTGGGTAAATGGTGAGGGGGTTAGTAGATTAGTGGTTGGGATTATTTTGGGTTATATGGGTTAAGTATTAAGAGGTTTATGGTAGTGGGTTAGAGTTAGTGGATTAGTGGATCATGTTTAACTTAAATTTATAAGGTTAGTATGTTAGAAGCTAAGAGTTTAATGACTTGGTAATTAAATAGAGCAAATAAATTAAGGAGTTGGTGAGTTATATCTATTCTTAACCATGAAATTTTATACCAACCATATAACTTTTCACTATCCAACTATGCATATTTTTCACTACTTCCTCTAAAGTTATAAAATTATATAAGTAATTTAGATATATTAACTAACATAACATAATTATTGAGAAAAATTTACAATTCATAATCAATATAAATTTTATAATTCAAAAAATAATTTGAAAAGTAGATTAATTTGTATTCAATATGTTTTTACTTTTAAATAATCTGCAATTTTTTCAACTTTTTATTATATATAAAATAATATATAGTAATAATTAGATCAAATAAACCTAAATCTTAATATTATAAGATATTATAATATATAAAATAATGAGAATTTATAAAACTATTTAAAAATAAAAGATAACTTTTTTGCAATTTGACTTTTTTAAATAATTAAAATATCTTAATAAAATTGTGTTTTTATCGTGGCAGGTCTAACACCTCTTCAATGTTAAGAAAATTGTGTTTTTACCGAGGCAGTCCTAACACCTCTTCAATATGATTCACCACGTGTCGCAATATGATTCGCTCACTGTCAACCAATCAAAAACTCCCACGTCACCTATGCCACATCATCATGTACGATCAAGCCACGTCAGCGTACGGTCATGCCACGTCAGCATCCATACGGATTGTACGGACTGCACAATCAGCATCCATTTTTTTCTCTGTTTGGCGATTCGAACAGATCGCGATATCTCTCGCTCCCGACATCTGTTTGAGACGAAATGAATTGCGTTGGGTTCGTGATGATGAGGGATACCCACCCATTCATTTTGAGGAAATTCCAAGAACGTTGATTTTTGGGCTAAATTTTGACCCCTGGTCCAGATTTTGATCACACCTTCCCACTGAAAGGATTTTGGACCCACAAAAGCTTATGATTACCTGTCTGCTTTCAAGTTTTATCAACTGATTCTACTTGAAAATTCTTTTCGACAATCACCTGGATACCTTGACATGCCCTGCACTGCAACTGACTATGTCCTTCAACCACTGCTCTCTGGCTGTTGTTGACCCACTGCTCTCTTTGTGCTTGGAAGACTGCCAACCTTCCCACTGAGAATCAAGTCCCTCTTTCGAACTCTTTGATGTCAACACAATCATCTCTTCAATGGCTGCAAAAACTTTCCTGCGACATCTTGTCACAAGCCAAGAAAACCATCAATCTTGAAAACAAATTATACAAGACTGAAAATGATGACAACAAAATCTTTTGTTCTTAAACAAACTGTCGCATCTTGTACTTCATCAAAGAACATGGTGTTTTTCTGCATCTCGGTGTACTTCATCAAAAAATGTAGCATTCCCGAATTAGTTTTCTTTGGAACAAACACAAAGGTTCCTGGACACCCAAAATTTAGCATACAATAAAGACATTCTGAATCAGTTTTCTTTGAAATTTATCAAAAATTAATAATGTTTGTTACATATTTCTAGAAATTTAAATGTGTTTGTCATATAGACTGAGATTAGGGCTCCCGCGGACCATAAAAAGAAACAAGTACAAGAATTAGGAATGTCGAAAGAAGAAGTGCACGATGGTAGAGAGGAAGACCTAAAAAGAAATTGGAAGTTATGAGTCTTTGGTTACAGTTTTCTATTTAAAGAGGTAATAATTGGATTGATAAAGAAAACAAGATGACAGTATAGACTTAAACTGGATTGATAAATAAAACAAGATGCCAGTATAGACTTACTATGAAGCCGATGCGTTTTTGTTGTTGTCGTCGATGGTCAGTGGAGTCGTGTCGACCGATTGTTGCCCTTCCTGGACGAGGTTGTCCCTTCTCTGTTGGAACCATTCTTTGATGTAGCTTCTCATGGGGGCCATGTTGATTTCATCATGGATTTCTATGCCATAAAGATTATTTTCTAATTTTCTTATATCCATTGAAATACTATGCAGACTTCGTTCAATTTCTTCATTGTGTGCCACATAGTCTAATACCCAGCGCTCGAGCTCATCTACACGATATTCAACTATGCCGTAAAACTTTTTTAAAGACAACCCCTTTAAAATATCAAGTTTTTCATAGAAGGCTTCTTTGGTGATTGACAAGGATTTGAGAATTAAGTTTGGGTCTTGAACCTCATCAGTACTTCCAACTAAGTCTATTTGGATCAAGCTTGTGAATAAATCTTCATTTTCTGATATGCCTTGTTTACATGATTCGACAATGAGCTCCAGGTTCTTAACTTTCTTTTGCCAGCATGCTTTTACTTTTTTGGTCCGCTTTGGGGAGGGGAGTTTCTCTTGTCTTCTTTTAAGCTCCGATGTGTTGACGGCATGGTTGACAAAATGGGTCAGCACCTCTTCACAGAAACATTAATCATTTTTTAAATTCACCTCTAAATGTTCGAGCAAATCATTTGCCTTCTTTCCGAAGGAAGTTAAATTTTGTGATGTTTCCCAGGCTTTAGTAACTAGCTACATTCTTTTGTTGATGTTATTCTCTACAAGGGCTCTAGAGCATGCAATGAGGGTAGAGGATACTTTCATCTTGGCTGCAGTGCTAGCGGGCACGTTTTTTGCTAAAGGACTGGCAAATTCTAGGGTTGCAATGAAAGCCTGCTCAAATTTGTTGAAGTGTTCTTTCACTCTTGCATTTTCCGCTTCAATTCCTCCAATGGAATCATGAAGAGTATCATTGGTTACTTGGTGAAATAGGAGATTTGGGACGGACGCATTTTCCTAAAGTTAATCTCTATGCGAGATTTGTCTTTCATGTTTGTTACATCTCTCTTTTCAATGACCATACTTTTAGATTGGTTGTCAAAAACAACGCTCTGGAATACGAAGGATTCATCTTCGTCAAAAATTATGGTCTTAGCTATTTCCACTGCGGACAACCCAATTTTGTGCATGTGCTCAGTTTCAATTTCAAGTTACACCTGTTCACTTTCAATTTCGGGTTCGTCCGCCTGCCCTGCATTTTTTTTTCTCTTCTTCGTCAGTGGAATTTTGTGAGAACTATCAATTTTTGTGCGAGGAGGGTTCTTATCTCCTCCTTCGTTCGAAGATTTGTGGGTTGCTTTCTTACTGGGGTGGGCTGTTGAAGCGATGCTCTGTGATGTCGTTCTCTTAGGAGTGCTAGCGGGGGACTGGGCACTCTTCTCACTGGATACTTTTCCATGTTGTCTGTACAATTCAGTCATGCTTTTCAATGTCTCTATGTCACAATTTCCAGAAGCAACATTGTTGTCATCACTATCCCTGTCTTCGGTTAGGTGTCTATGGATAAAAGATTTGTTAAAGCCAACTGCCAGTAAATTTTCTCAAAAATCCCATTAGGGTCGAACCCTTTTAGCCTTTCAACATACGTTAGGTTCAATTTCTTGAAATGCCCGACAAATTCATCAATCTTGTTGACGTTTCTACACACAAAGTCTCCGACTTTCCAGGGCAGAGGAATGCACTGTTTTTTTTCTTGTCATGGAAAAAATGCAACCAGTGGTTGTATTGCCTTGCTATTTCTAAAACAAACATCTTGTCTGTGATGTGGCATGGAAGGAAAACAGGATTTTCCTTAGAGCCAGAGACCATGAGTACACTGTGATTTTCCTTTTTTTCAAGTGTGCCCTTCCTGTTCAAAAACTTGGTTGCCTAGCCAGACATCCGGGGAACATCCTTCCCTAACAACAAATCTTTGAAAATTGAGACAAAGCCATTAAAAACTTCAGAAAAACAATGGGAGGCCTTGTGCCTCCACAGGGCCTCGTACCAGAATGTTACTGGGTCGATTCCACAGTTTATTTTATTGGAAAGAGAAAGTTTTGGAAACAGACATTAATGCACTATTGCAAAAATCAAGTAGGATGACATATAAAATTTATTTGATTCTTTGAATCGTGACAACTGGGAACAGATCTCAATGGAAATTAGCTTCCCCCAATCGAAAATGAATTGTTCCTTGACTGTGAAGTACAAAATATAAATAATTATATGGGAAGTGCTTGTTGTGGATGTCTGTCCCGTTATTCTTGTAAACAACCAAGCAATTTCCCGAAATGGATTTCTAAAGGAACTTGCCTGCAACTTTGTGATATATTGAGGAATTGTTGACGGGTCTTCGAGGAACTCGGCCAAGATGTCCAACCCATTATCATTTTTTTCTAGGAACTACTTGTAGTCTTTTCCTCTGAACATTAATGTTGGCTCTGGCAATTTTAACATCTTGCAGAAGCCTGAGGCGACAAAGAAACAAGAGAATGGTCGCGCAGTGGAATAATTCTTTGGCTTGGAATATATTTTTGACACACCAAGAGACCACCTCCTTACAGTCAAAAACCTCAAGGACACAGCCTACACGAGCGATTCCAGAGGTCCAAATCACTTCGTTCTGGGCGGAATGGGATGAATAGAAAAAGTATGCCCTGGACCACTGGAATTTCTAGTCCTGATGTCCGAAGATATTTACTGTATCTCCACAAAACTGTTGTCGACCTGTTGCCATAAGTCTACAAGAACGTTTGTTTTCTCCAGACGATGAATGAAATGAAAAGTTGGAAGGGATAATATAACCCTACGCAAATCTTGGTCCAATGCATGTGAATGGGAGATATCCTCAAGACTTTCGTTCATTAATGACAATTTGGACGAATGTTGCATGATGCGTTGTTATCATTAAACACTAGTAATTGCATACATAGAAATGCGAACATGGCAGATACAACAATGAGCGATTAAGCATTGTATATTTCTTGAGCGGGCCAACATGACGACGCGTGTTCGAGATGAATAATCGGAAGGGACAAAATAACTCTTTGCAAATTTTGGTTTAATGCGTAATAATGGGAGATCTCCTTGAGCGTTTCACTCATTAATGAAAATGTTGATGATTCCTACATGGTCAATTGTTACCATGAAAGGTTTCTAATTGCATACTAAGAAAGCACGGAGGTCGCGGGTACGGGAAAAAACAGCTTCAAAATAGATTTACAAGGTACAACTGTTGGAGGTGAGGGTGCGAGGGTCAAATTGTATGTCTCGGAAGTTTTTGAGTGCAATATGCGTAACACCGAAGAGGGTATGGTAGGACAGTCCAAAGGGAAATATGTATATCACTAGTAAGAGTATAACTAATGTATATCAGGAAGAACAGGAAGTTAATGGGGATGGAAGGCAGCGACAGATACTTTGAAACAGTTGTGAGCCGTGGTAGAGTGAAGCTTGCGAGTTCGAGGAGTCCGCGGTGGAATTGTAGATGACAGAAGTTTTGAGTGCACGATGTATAGCATGGAACAAGAAGCAATAGAGTTGGAAAGCGTCAACGCGAAAACCCCAGCCATAAAATTGGCTAAGTATGGAAAGGAACCACGGTCAGTCGGATTCGTCATGTGAGGATATAGATGGAGATGAAGATATGTCATCCTGCCAATGCTGGAACCTACAATCATTTAAAAGAAACTAAGTATATAACCACAAAGCGATAATACATGGGAAGAAGAAAAGGGAAAAAGGACTAAGGAGTCCACGATAGAATTGTAAATACGAAAATTTTGAGTGCAATATGTATATCACGAAACAAGAAGCAGTAGAGTTCGAAAGCACCAACCCGGCAAGCGAGGCCATAAAATTGGCTAAGTGTGGAAAGGAACAGCGGTCGATCGGATTCGTCATGTGAGGATATAGATGGAGATGAAGATATGTCACCCCGCCAACCCCAGAACCCGCCATCATAGAAAAGAGACTAAGTATATAACCACAAAGCGATAATACATGGGAAGAAGAAAAGGGAAAAAGGACTTAAAGATTCCATGATGGAATTGTAAATCACAGAAATTTTGAGTGCAATATGTATATCACGGAACAAGAAGCAGCAGATTTCGAATGTGCTAACCCGAAACAATGACTAAGAATTGGAGATTTCGTGAACCCGTCAACACAAGGATCCAAAATAGGCTGACAAGGTCTCCCTAGAAGATGTGAGGTCCCGACGGTCAAATTGTATCATTCGAAACATTTCAATGCATAATCTGTAACGTGGAAGAGGGGACGATGTCGAAACCCGGTAATCAATTTGTATATTGCGGAGGGGCGAATGTGAACTGTTTTGTATCAGTGTGTTCAATTATCACTAGCAAGAGTCATTAATAAGAGCATAACCAATGTATATTAGGAAGGACAAAAAGTTAGTGGGGATGGTAGACAGTGACAGATACTTTGAAACATTTGTGAACCGTGGTAGCATGAAGCTTGCAATCTCTAGGAGTCGCAATGGAATTGTAGATCATGGAAGTTTTGAGTGCAAGAGGTACATGAAGGAACAAGAAGCAGCAGAGTTTGAAACCGCCAACGCGGCAACCGCGACCATATAATTGGCTAAGTATGGAAAGCAATAGTGGTAAGTCGGATTCTTCATGTGATTATATAGATGGAGATAAAGATATGCCAACCCACCAACGCTGGAACCTACGATCATAGAAAGACAACTAAGTATATAACCAGAAAGCCATAATACACAAGAAGAAGAAAAGGGAAAAATGACTAAGGAGTCCACGATGGAATTGTAGATCACGGAAATTTTGAGTACAAGATGTGAACCAAATAGTCAATTTGTATATTGTGGAGGGTTGGATGCAAATTGTTTCGTACCATTATGTTCAGTTCTCACTAGTAAGAGCACAACCAATGTATATTAGGAATAACAAGAAGTTAGTGGGGATGGAAGGCAGCGACAGATACTTTGAAACATTTCTAAACCGTGGTAGAATGAAGCTTGCGAGTTCGAGGAATCCATGGTGGAATTGTAGATGAAAAAAGTTTTGAGTTGAAGATGTATATCATGAAACAAGAAGCAGCAGAGTTCGAAAGCGCCAACCCGGCAAGTGCGACCATAAAATTGGCTAAGTATGGAAAGGAACATCGGTCGATCAGATTCGTCATGTGAGGATATAGATGGAAATGAAGATATGTCAACCCGACAACGCTGGTACCCGAGATCATAGAAAGACGACTAAGTATATAACCAAAAGGGGATAACACACAGGAAGAAGAAAATGGAAAAAGGGCTGAGTGCGCAGTGGAATTGTACAAAACGGAAATTTCAAATGCAAGATGTATATTACAAAAGAAGAACTAGCAGAATTCGAAAGGTACAACCCGAAACAGTATCCAAGAATTAGACATTTCGTGAACCCGACAAAATGAGGATCTAAAACAGGATGACAAGGTCTCTCCAGAAGACGCGAGGCCCCGATGTTCAAATTGTATCAATCAAAACATTTGAATGCATAATCTGTGATACGGAAGAGCAGACAATGTCGGAAGCCGGTAATCAATTTCTATATTGCGGAGGGTGTGATGCCAACTGTTTCGTACCAGTGTGTCCAGTTGTCACTTGTAAGAGCTAATTTAGTATTGAAAATAAGTGCAATGTTGAGCCAGCTAGTCCGCAGGTCTGCTTGTCCATTTGTATATCACAGAATTTTGGGTGCTATTTGTAGGGCACGAAACAATGGAGGCCCAATTTTGAGCCCGCCCGCCCGAGAACCCACGATCAAAAAATTGGATACGTATGGTGATCTGAAAATAGAAGGTTGACTTGTTATGCTATGCAAGCACCCTCTACTTCATTAAAAATAAACTTTACAGGACCTTGCTTCATGTGTTAAAATATGCAAGATAAAATTATGTGCCAAATTTATGTATCTTCTTGTAAATGTTTATGTGTGAGGAATTGTTCCTTTAGATGGTTAAATATGTACTTTAAATGAATACACAGCAACACAACTTGTAGCAAATAAACCATCAAACTCACAACAAGAACAAGCTGATAAAGGAGTTCACCCCCCTCAGGGCTACATCTCCTTGAGCCTCCATCAATGGACTTGGCTCTCTGGGATTAATTTGTCAAAAGTTCTTTTACAAGATGTTTCTCAACTCCAATGGAAAAACAAACTATACCATTGAGATCGGAACACATAAAAACCCAAAAATGACTAATAAAACTCTGAAAACGGATCATGGCTCATCCGGGCATGACCTCTTCTACATGTGGCCATAAGCTTCACTGAGCTTCTCTTTGGAAAAAACACCTGTAAAA
>JZKD02S2340590.1:18983-31675 GCA_000966675.3 Picea glauca
GTTCACCCCCCTCCGGGCTACATCTCCTTGAGCCTCCATCAATGGACTTGGCTCTCTGGGATTAATTTGTCAAAAGTTCTTTTACAAGCTGTTGCTCAACTCCAATGGAAAAACAAACTATACCATTGAGATCAGAACACATAAAAACCCCAAAAATGACTAATAAAACTCTGAAAACAGATCATGGCTCATCCGGGCATGACCTCTTCTACATGTGGCCATAAGCTTCACTGAGCATCTCTTTGGAAAAAACACCTGTACAAGTCCTCAAAAGCCTCTAAAACCTGTCCCAATGTGTTCATAGCATAACAATGAGCCAAAAATGATTATTCAATCACAGAAAACAAACATAGTCTCACCAAAACATGTCCTCCATCAATGAGGGCTTCAAGCTCCCTAGAGCTTGCTAAAACTTCAATGGTGAAAAACCTGCAACAAAAGTCTTCAAATGGCCTTGATAACAGTGCCAATGGATCCAGGACATCCAAAAACCCCTAGCTAGGCTTTTATGGCACCTCAATCGGCCAAAAGATGAAGAAGTTAGGCCTCCTCCATTTTCCTCCTTCAACCTTGTTGAAAATTGGTTCGCCAAAATGCACCCTTGTTGAATGAACCTAGCACACACGCCATTTAAGGCATAAAAACCCGGCACCGGGCGCAACCGCGCCAACGGTGAAAACTGTAGGACGGTTAGGGTGCCTCCAGCCCCTAACCGCCTAGCACCTGGGCATATGGTGGGTCATATGACCGCGCATATAAGCAAAAGGGGCTAAACACCGTTGAACACCAAAACCCGCGCGCCAAAGGTTAAGGTCACATGGAATAACACAAAAGAACCGTGGCTTAAACCTCAACACCAATCTGACGCGCGCACCTTTTAACAAAGGGCATGGTTGTATATACATCGCAAGTGTGACCGGGGGCTGGGGCTAAGCCCCAGCCTGGACCCCCGCGCCGACTGTTGTATAAAATGAATTTAACTAATAAAAAGTCCACATATATAATAAGAATCAATGTGTGGCCCATTGACACGACAGACTTTGTTAAGGTGTACACCGATGGGGAGGTCCGGGGGTCGAACCCCACGGCCTCCATAAAATTTTAATTAACAAACCAAATAGACCAATACCCAATAAAGGGGTGCCATGTGGCAACCCATGATTGGGCCACGTGGCACCATGCCATTTGCCCAAAATCTGCCACGTGTCGCAATCTGATTCTCTCACTGTCAACCAATCAAAAACTTCCACATCAACATGTATGATCAAGCCACATCAGCGTACGGTCATGCCACGTCAGCATCCGTACGGATTGTACAGACTGCATAGTCAGCGTCCATTTTTTTACCTGTTTAGAGATTCGAACAGATCGCGATATCTCTCGCTCCCGACGTCTGTTTTAGACGAAACAAATTGCGTTGGGTTCATGATGACGAGGGCTACACACCCATTCATTTTGAGGCAATTCCGAGAATGTTGATTTTTGGGCTAAATTTTGACCCCTGGTCCAGATTTTGATCATATGGATTGCGGAGTCCGTACATGCTCTATAAAATATCATGTCCATACTCTATAGTCCGATAATACACGGGAAGAAAAAAAGGGGAAAATGACAAAGGATTCCTAGGTGGAATTGTAGATCACGAAAATTTTGAGTGGAAAATGTATATCACGGAACAAGAAGCAGCAAAGTTCGAAAGCGCCAACCCGGCAACCACGGGCATAAGATTGACTTGGTATGAAAAGGAACAACGACCGGTTGAATTCATATGGAATGCGAAATTTTGGGAATTATGCATTCAATTTGTATATCATGAAATTCTGGGTGCTATTTGCAGGGCACGAAACAATGGAGGACAATTTTGAGCCCGCCCGCCCGAGAACCCGCGATAAAAAAAGTGGCTATGTATGGAATGTAGACTCTGTACATGCTCTATAAAATCTCATTTCCATACTTTATAGTCCCACAATACACGGGAAGAAAAAAAGGGAAAAAGGATGGAGTCTGTGGTGGAATTGTAGATCACGAAAATTTTGAGTGGAAAATGTATATCACGGAACAAGAAGTAGCAGAGTTCGAAAGCGCCAATTCAGAAACCGCTGGCATAAAATTGACTAAGTATGAAAATGAACAGCGGTCGGTCGAATTCCTCACGTGAGGATATAGATGGAGATGAAGATATGTCAACACGCCAACGTTGGAACCCGTGATCATAGAAAGGCAACTAAGTATATAACTAGAAAACGATAATACACGGGAAAAAGACAATGGAAAAAAGACTAAGTATCTCAGAGAAGAACATCTACTATTTTCTTATTAATGCAAATCCTTTCGAACCCCTGCTGAGTTATCACCAGTAAAGGCATAAATTGCAGATCACATAAGTTCTTTGGGTGCAATATGTATATGAGGAAACAAGGGACATAGGTGTTGGATATCACAAATACATGACCCAGTGATTACATAATTGGCTAAGTATCGAAAGGGACCGTGGTCGGTCGGGTTCATGGTGTGAATATATAGATAAAGAGTTGCCAATTTGCGAATCCATGAGGCCGTGATGATATAACTGCGACTAAATATAGAACCAGAAAGGGATAATAGAGGGGGGGGAGAGAATTAAGATTTTTTATACATTCTTGCGGACAAATTGTATATTGCAGAACTCTGGGCACTCTTTGCAACTCACCGAAAATTTGAAACACAATTTTGAGGTCGTCAATCCGGTAACCCGCAATGGAAAAAGTGTGCAAGTATGGAACCTGAAAACGCTGGTCGGGACTTGCTTTCGCCAAGCAATATCTTCTTTTCCTGTTTCTGTACAAGTTCTCTAGAGATGGTTGGTTGTCTCAACTTTTTCTTATTAACGATGATTTTTTTACGTTTCTTGCATGATGTCATTCTAGTATTAAACCTTTGGTGTTGCATATCTGGAAAGAAGTACGGTGATGGGCAGAACATGAAACAATGACTATGACTTGGAGTTTCCATCAACCCGCCAACGTGAGGATCCAAAATATGGTCACAAGGTTTCTCCAGAGGACGCAAGGCCCCGACGACCAAATTGTATAGTTCGGAACATTTCAATGCATGATGTGTAACACGAAAGAGGGGACAATGTCAGATTCTGGTTGTCAATTTGTATATAGCGGAGCAGCGAGCGCCAATTCTTTCGTACTAGTGTGTCCAGTTGTCACTAGTAAGAGCATAGTTAATGTATATCAGGAAGGACACGAAGTTGGTGGGGATGGAAGGCAACGACAGATACTTTGAACAAAGTTAATGTATATGAGGAACCCACGGTGGAATTGTAGATCACAGATGTTTTGAGTTCAAGATGTATATAACAGAACAATAAACAATCGAGTTCGTAAGCGCCAATCCGGCAACGATGGCCATAAAATTGGCTAAGTATGGAAAGGAACAACGGTTGGTCGGATTCGTCATGTGAGGATATAGATGGAGATGAAGACATGTCAGCCCACCAACTCTGGAACCGGATATCATAGAAAGGAAACTAAGTATATATCTAGAAAGCGATAGCAGGTGGGAAGAATAAAAGGCGAGTTCGTATGCACCAACCTGACAACCGCGGCTATACAATTGACTAAGTATGCAAAGGAACAATGATCGATCAGATTCATCATGTGAAGATAGAGATGGAGATGAAGATATGTCAGCCCGCGAACCCTGCAACCATCGATCATAGAAAGACAACTAAGTATAAAACCAGAAAGCGATAATGGACGGGAAAACGAAAAGGGGAAAAGGGATAAGTATCTGACAGTCGAAAAACCTTTTTTTTTTCTGTTTATTAATGGCAATGTTTTCAAACCCCTGGTGGGTTCTTACTAGTAAAAGCATAAACTGCAGATCACTGATGTTCTTTGGCTGCAAGATGTATATGACGAAACAAGGGACATAGGTGTTGGATACCGCCAACCCGGGGCCTGGTGGCCAGATAATTGGCTAAGTATTGGCCAAGAGAAAGGCTTGATATCTATTTTAATAGTATTCATACTAATATGTATTATTGGAGAAAGTTTTGATATTTATTTGAATAGTATTCATACTAATATATATCAATGGATTGTTTATGTTTCAAATGCAAATGATCTCCCAATTTGCAGGATGCTCTTCGATTCACAAATTTCATTGAAACCACGAAAGTTTTCACTTCAAGATGTATATAACGCAACAAGAAACATGAATTTGCATTGTGGTTTCAACGGGATAAACTCCTTATCATCTATTCATCTTGTATTCCTTGCAATGACATGAGAAAACGTTGACTCTCCATAAACATTAATATCTAAATTAAATTAAATGTAATGAAAATCTGGTGTGATTTAAGTAATTAAGGCAACTTCAGTCGTTCCTTTATTAATACCAAACTTTTCGGTCCCCTGGTGAGTTATCACTAGTTAAAGCATAAATTGTGGATCATGTAAGCTCTTTGGTTGCAAGATGTATATGATGGAACATGGAACATAGTTGTTCAATACCGCAAACCCGAGACCCGGTGGCCAGATAATTGGCTAAGTTTTGTCCAAGAGGAAGTTTTATATTTATTCCAACAGAAGAAGCTGCAATATATGCAAGATATTGAACAAGAACATTGTGTCAACACTTGAGTTGCCTTTTTGTAAGTCATTAATTCATTTTATTTACGGGACTCGAAGAATGAAAGAAGGACGGGTCCTCCAATTTCTTTCTTTAAGTATAGGGCCCGCGCCACATAAGTATGGCCTATGACAAATTATTCTTCAATGTAAAATGTAAGCAACAAACATAGTAAACTTTTATTTAAATTGAAGTAGTGATGAGCAGAAAGAAAAGCTTGTCGTCCATGTTTAACGACACACAAGGGAAAAAGGTACAAAATAAAATGAAAAGCAATACCAGACATTGGAAATCACTTTAAAAAAAAAAGACCGCAATTATTCTATATTCAAAGAATATGGGTGGCAAAATACAACTGAGATTATTTGCCACAATGATTGCGATTTGGCCTGCCGCTGACCAAGAAAAATATGTACATTGAAAAAATTCATAAAAAATGAGTTGAATATCAATTTCTGGTCTTGGACTTAGTTGGTGTTGCCAACTAGATCTATCCCTGTTTTTTGAATAGCTTGTCTCTTCCAGATATGGCCTACTTGCAATCACTGGTTATTCAACATTCCATTGTTTGTCAAGTATTAATTTCCCTCTGTCGTCGAAAACTTGGGGTTTAAGGTGCTTTCCTTGCAAGGTTCCTGACCATCGACATCCGAGACAACTTAGAAATGCAATCCAGACCAAATTCAAAGTCGAGGGAGTGATTTTATGTAACATTAGCTATGGGACGGGAAAAAAATTCAAGTATGTTCTGACTGTTATTCTCCCTATATTTGATCATCTGTTTGGTTGAAAATCCTGCTTGAAGATTTGTATGTTGAACTTCTTTGTTTTACTATAGTAAATTGAAAGGAACATGCAAGCCAACTACAAAATGTTATTATGTTGAAGTACATGGCTTCTTCGGGCAGCACAAGTTTGGAAAGTGTATCAAATGTTGCATAACGCATCAACACGGATCTGGTAAGTGTATCAAATATTGCAGATCGCATCAGAATATATCTTTCGTCATAGAGGTGGAAAATATGACAGACAAATATGGAAGCCCACATAAAGGTCTGGAATGTTCGGAGGTGACGCCAAATATGTGGAGTCTGCGACTACATCCAGAGGAAACTGAACAAACTTTGACAGAGAACATGGATTTTTGTCAAGTCGGTTACCACACCCAGAAGTAGCTCAACAAACTTTGAAATAAAAACTTTTGTGGTGATATTATGTCGTTTTATCCACCCATACAATTTTTGTTACCTGCCTCTGGTTACATTCGCAAATGGAGTAATATTTCGCATCGTTTACGAACATCACAAACCATTTTGCAAGCCATGGTAAGTGTGACGCCCTCGAGGAAGAGAAATTCTTGTGCGATCTTCAGAAACCGATACACTTGCCAAATCTATGTTGTTGGAAGAAACTATATACTTCAACGAATAAGTATTTTGCACGTGACTTGAAAATCCATTACAATCCCAGCAAGAAAACAAAAAAGTTCAACAAACAAATCTCCAGGCAGCCTTTTCAACCAACCAAAGAATCAAATACAGGGAGAACATCAATTAGAAGATACTTGTTCTTTTTTTTCTCGTCCTCTCTGAGTTTTTGTTGGATAACAACGTTTTTTTTTTTTATTCAAAGCTCACGTCACATAAAACCAGTCTCTCTTCTTTCATCTGGGCCTCAATCACATCTCTAAGTTGTCTTACATGTCCATGAACAGGACCATTAGAACGAAGGTATGATAAAGTGCAACTCTTTGATGATAGAGAGAAATGACAACAAGTATTTAAAAGAAACACTAGATGATCTTTTGTAGATTTTGTGTTAATTCGTTTTAATGACAGATGTTCTCAATATTTTCGCTTATTAATGTCAAATTTTTCGAATATGTACGTTGAATACTGAGAATGTATTAACATTCCCATATCCGATCAGATTCTCAAATCTGACATTTAAGATATGCACAATATTAAAGAGGGAGATGACGTCAAGACCTTTGTGGGTGACACGTTCGTGCACTATGTTGAAGCCTTTAAGAAAACCAAAAGAGCCAATTTTTTTTTTTTTTTTGCAAATTCAAAATGCAGGCAAAAGAAATTACCAAATCCCATAATATTCACATGTCTATTCATTTTAATGAGAGATGTCCTCGAGCTTTCCTCTTATTAAAGCCAATCTTTTCGAACCTGTCTGGTCGGTTGTGACTTTTCAAAGCATAATTAATGTCTATTGGGAAGGGCAGAAGGTAGCGGGGATGGACGAGAGAAACAAATGCTTTTAAATTTCCAGAACTCGGAAACGCGTCAACCCGCCAAACTTTGAAAACTCGACTTAGTATGGAAAGGTAGCTAGGATAGACAAACTCATCGCAGGCAGAGGCACAATTGCGATTTCGAGGAGTGCAAGGTCGAATTGTAGAGCGCAAAAGTTATGGGTTCAAGATGTATACACCGAACATGAGATGCCATAGTTCGATAGCACCTATCCGTGAAGCCGTGTCCATAAAACTGGTTAAGTATGCAACCGAACGACGGTTAGTCGGAATGACCACAGAAACATGAGAAACTATAGAACCAGAAACACAGTTTACAAGAGGGAAAAAAAGAGAGAGAACAACTATATCGTTCACACAACAAAACTTACTCTCATAACTATGAAACCATAGTAAGACATAAACCATGGAAAAAATATTGCCAGCTATGAAATATAGTTTGAGGCCGACAAACTTTGGTTCAACGTGTAAGAGATGCAATTTACATCGACTGCAATTTTTTTTGTATGGTATTTTATCTTAATAGTATTTTATGGAGAGTCCGTTGCAAAATAATGTAACAACATATCCAACTGCGGATGCATCATCCCAACATTGCAAACCCTCGGGAAACAAGAACAAGCATCAAATAACAACCCAGTTAAGAAGCACCAAAAGGCCCAACCGCAGCCGCAGGACCCGAACCCTGCAAAGTCGAATCAAACAACAATAAACAACACACAACGAACAAACAAACAAGCATAAACCAATCCACCAGGAATGACACAGTTCCAATCGCAGTTGCAGAACCGCAAACGTCCAAATTGCAACAACACAAACAACAACAACAAGCAATTAAGAAATCAATGGAGATGCAAAAAACAAGCATGAACCAGTGAACCAACAATGGCACTCAAGCATATAAATAAATAAAACAGAATAAAATGTATTGTAACAAGCCTGCTAAGTAAACATTCAACACTGTCAAGCCTGTTAGGTAAACATTTAAGTCTGTCATAAATGTTTTGTAAACATTTAAGGAAAAAATGCAATGTGGCAAGTCTCTGACGTATCCCAAAAATTTATTATAATTTATGTAACAATAGTTTGAACAATAGAGAATGTATTCGAAGACCAAACTTTGGATATGCCAGTATATCAACGAATTATCGATCACTATAGTCCCTCTATGCATACGAGAAGGACTAATAAAGATATATGAGTGATGACAAACTATTTGTTTTTCTAATTTTTAATTTTTAAAATGTGACAATTAAATGTAAAATTATATAAAAATGGAATTAAAATTCAATAACAAAATAATAATTTATAGTTAGAAAATTTAAAATTCATTTTTCAATTTAAAAAATAATGAATTTAATAGATAATTTTTTAAAGAATTTATAAAACTGTAGGGTGAAAAAACTGCAAATTATTTAAAAGTCAAAATAAATTCACTACAAAGAAATTACAATATACTCTGCAAAGTAAATTCAATAGTGTAATTTTGAGATCTTTCTTCCATACACAATATCAAAATTGCAATCTAAATTATTCAAATTGCAAATTCTTTTATTTTGCCTGATTCGGGCAAGGACGAAACGTTTTAGCTAGCGTTTAAACTGAGGCTTAGTTGAGCTGTGGAATGTTGGCAGAAATATATTATGATCTTACAAACATTCGACTCTCGGCAGTGCTGAACATGGCTTACGCTGTTAACAGTAATATCAGCAATCTCTATCTTTGGATTTTACAATGGCAACTATTGCTTTTGGGTTACATTGTCAGCAGCGTCTTCAGAAATATATTCATGCACACTCTTTCATGGGTGCTGCAGCAGCCGTTAGAGTACAAAACCCACAGATGCCAAAGTGGACTTCAGAAGTCAACACCATTAACTGCCACGCTGAAACCACTGTGGGTACCTGTGCTTCACTCTTTCAGTCCTGTACCAATGTAATGGACCTGAAACAAGTACATGCCCATGTTCTTGTAACTGGTTTTAACCAAAACATATCTTTGGAAACCAAACTCATTACCATGTATGTTGATTTTGGCATTATGAAGGATGCACGCCAACTGTTTGACAAAATGCACCAACGAAATGTTGTATTATGGAACATCATGACCAGAGAATATGGCAAGATTGGACAGTATGAAGAAGCCCTTAAACTGTATCATCAAATGCAAGAGGAAGGCATAAAACCGAATAATTTCACTTTTCCCTTTGTACTGAAGGCATGTGCTGGCCTATCATCTCTTCAAGAGGGAAAGGAGGTTCATCATCACATTGTCAGCAGTGGGATGGAGATAGATGTATTTATGGCAGCTGGGCTTATAGATATGTATGGAAAATGTGGAAGTGTGGGAAATGCACGCCAAGTGTTTGACAAAATGCCTAACAGAGATTTGGTTTCGTGGAATGCCATGATTGCTGGGTATGCTCAAAATGGAGATTCCAATGAGGCCCTGTCACTCTTCAATCAAATGCAAGGCTCAGATATGAAACCCAATTCGGTGACTATTGTTAATGTGCTGTCCGCGTTAAGTTGTTTAGAAGCTCAGGAACAGAGCAAGGGTATCCATAATTATGTAATTAAATGTGGCTTTGAGTCAAGTGTTTTTGTGGGGACTGTCCTCATAGACATGTATGCGAAACATGGGAGACCAGAGTGCGCAGGACGAGTTTTTCATAATATGCGTGAAAGAAATGTGGTCTCATGGAATGCAATGACTGCAGCGTATTCACAGAATGGGCAAGTGAATGAGGTTTTGACAATATTTAGTCAAATGCAACATGCGGATGTGAAACCCAATTCATTCACCATGGTGAATGTGCTTTCGGCAATTGCTCGATCGGGAGCTCTGGAACAGGGCAAGTTGATCCATCATTATGTAATTAAAAGCGGTTTTGACTCAAATGTCTTTGTGATGAATGCCCTAATAGATATGTATGCTAAATGCAGCAATATAGAAGATGCACACCTAGTTTTTAATGAAACAGCTCAAAGAGACGTGGTTTCATGGACTGCTTTGATTTCAGGGTATGTTCAAAACGGACAAGACACTGAGGCCTTGACACACTTTCATCAAATGCGCCTGGCAGGAGTGAAACCCGACTCTGTGACCTTGGTGAGTGCACTCTCGGCATGTGCAAGTTCAGGAGCTCTGCAACAGGGCAAGTGGATCCATGATTACATCACTGAGAGCAGATTTGAGTTGGATGTGTTTGTGGGAAATTCCCTGATAGACATGTATGCAAAATGTGGGAACATAGAAGTGGCACGCCAGTTGTTTGATGAAATGTCTAAAAGAAATGTTGTTTCATGGAGTGCAATGATTGCTGGGTATGCTCAACACGGGCAAGCCAAGCAGGCATTGGCACTCTTCAATGAAATGCAACTTGCAGATGTTAAGCCTAATTCCATAACCATGGTGTGTGTACTCTCATCATATGCCCAATTGGGAGCTCTGCAACAAGGGAAATGGATTCATGATTACATTAGAAGCAGTGGGCTGGAAACAGATGTTTTTGTGGGGACTGCCATCATAGACATGTATGCCAAATGTGGAAGCATAGAATTTGCACGTCAAATGTTTGAGAAGATGTCTAAAAGAAATGCGGTCACATGGAATGCTATGATTGCAGGGTATGGCATGCATGGCCATGGTGAGGAAGCCCTTGCACTCTTTTCTGATATGAAACGTGCATGCATCAAGCCAAACCACATCACCTTCATTAGTATTTTGTCTGCATGTAGTCATGCAGGCTTGGTGGAGGAGGGTTGGCAGTATTTCAATTCTATGAGCCAAGATTATTGCATCACACCTAGTGTAAGGCATTATGCATGCATGGTTGACCTTCTTGGCCGTGCTGGGCATTTGGATGAGGCTTATAATTTTATAAAGAAAATGCCAGTGGAGCCTGATTCAGGTGTGTGGGGGTCTTTGCTTGGTGCATGCAGAATTCACTGCAACATTGAGCTAGGAGAATGTGTGGCAGAACGCCTTTTTGAATTACAACCTGAAAATGCTGGATATTATGTTTTGCTGTCAAATATCTATGCTGCAGCTGGCAGGTGGGATGATGTAGCAAAGGTAAGAACAATGATGAAAGACCGGGGAATGGACAAGAAAGCAGGATGCAGTTGGATAGAGGTTGATGGCGTTATTCATGCATTCATTGTGGGAGACAGATCACATCCTCAATTTGAGAAAATCTATGCAATGTTAGACACCTTAGCTCAGCAGTTGAAGGATGCAGGGTATGTACCTCATACGAACTTTGTTTTGCATGATGTAGAGGAGGAGGTTAAAGAGCATATGCTGTACAGTCACAGTGAGAAGCTAGCCATTGCTTTTGGGCTTATCAGCACAAGTCCAGGAACGTCAATCTGGATCACAAAGAATCTTCGTGTGTGTGGTGATTGCCATATTGCCATTAAGTTTATATCCAAGATTGTTAAGCGAGAAATTACTGTGAGGGATGCAAACCGTTTCCACCATTTCAAGGATGGATTGTGTTCTTGTGGTGATTATTGGTGATACCCTACGAGCAACAACACAAGCTTCATATCAGTAAATTTCTGTATGATATCACTGTGTTTGTCTAGCTAGGGGTTTACGAATTAGAGGATGCAATAAATGATCTCTATTGGTCTAGAGTAGTTCAATGCATTGTATGGCTGGTATCATAAGCAGCGATGAAACATACTTCTGTTGATATGCCATAATACTTTTATAGGAAATCTGTAGGAATGCTTTTGCTGAAATTTGTTATTAATGTAATAGCATTTGTGTAATGATGATCCCAAGCATGATCTCAACTATGGTAATTTTCCATATTGAATCCAAAGGAAGGTTGAAGGCAGCAAATATATTGAATTATTACTTGGAGTGGATTGCCATTAATTTAATGTCATTAATCATGAAGTTGTTTTATAGTATGTTTTGTTTGCACGTATGTTACATTACATTATTTTTCGAATAACATGCTTCCTTTAACTATCAATATGGTCATGTTGTAAAATGCATTTTATACGGAAAAAGTGGATCACCTCAAACAACCTAAGCATAGAGTCCAAAATGTCCCAGTAGCCTTAAAAACAGTAACCTAGATACAAAACGGCCTTATATAATACAGGCTGATAACAGTGATTGCCATATGGCGAGAAGTAGATAACATAGGCAAGAAAAGGGTCAGTTGGCCCACACATATAGACAGTCCAGTATGCAGCAGCAAGGATCATGCCCAGGCTGCATGTCAAGCGGAGGGTCGTCCTTGCCCTTGGGGGCAGCCCCCAGCCTTCCACAACCGGCTGCCTAAGAAATAAACAGTGCTGAAGTCAGGAACTTGTCATTCAAATGAATGGATGGAAGAGACCAACTCTGGCACCTCTTTTGGGGTTCTCAGACAGCTCTACCAGCACAATGTCTTGGATGAATAGCAGATCTCTAGGACTGGGCAGACGAAGTAGGGGTATTTGCAGGAAGTTCCCTTGTCATTATAGAAGGTACACCTCTCCAATAATTTAGCAGCTGGTGCAGATGCACCATTTTGTGTTAAAATAATGTAACTGCAAAGTGTATTCTTATTATTATTTGATATATTATTCTTTGGATCAATCCTCATTGCGGATTGATCATGTTGGTTATTATAAAGGACCAAATCCCTTTTTGCGGATTAGTCAAAAGATAATTGTAATAGTCAGAATAAGAAGTCGGCCCTAGAAAATATTAAAGGGGCGTTGAATTATAATAAAGGTGGTTATAACCACCCAGTTGGAGAAGTCGGCCCTGCCAGTGAAGAGACACTTCACACGTG
>JZKD02S2340612.1:0-14180 GCA_000966675.3 Picea glauca
GAGAGGAAAGTTTTAGGTCTTTATGGCCCTTCACCAACATTATTCTTGAGATATTACAACCTCATTATACAATTTCTTGACCAACTTTACCACGCTATTGATATCTTTGGGTTACTTTTCGGGTGGCTTTGTCAGCAGTAAATGTTTCTTTCCAGCTGACCCGGCTTCTTCAAAGTGTGGGTGATGGTCATAAGAGGATAGTTCCCTTTCTATAGTTTAAAATTCATCAAAATTTAGAGCCAAAGTGTTGCTACCAATTCTCTTAATGAAATTTCCTATAGAAGGAATGAGAGTTGTCATGTAGTATTCAATGGTTAAGGACTGTGTGGAGGCTATATCAACAGTGAACTTACTTAGTTTCATCACTAAGTAAATTCCCAGGCCGAGGAAGCTACTCACAATGTTAACCACAAAACCACTTCAGAATTGAAACCGGCCTTTCAGTTCATAGAGGGATATCTCTTGTCACTTGGTCTATAAAATTGGATTTTCTTTGAGGAATAGTGGCTAGATTTTTGAATAGGTGAAAATATTGTATGGGGTTTGCTAGCAAGAAGAAAGGGATATATTTGGGAAATGGAATCAATATTTGAAATAAAATGAATACATTTTCTAGTAGGTAGATATATCAAGGAAGCAAAGGCTAGCTAGGTGATGAAATTTCAGTTTTTAATTTGTTGTGTAGGATGGAAGAAAGAAGAAACAAATAATAAAAATTAGATTACCATGAAATATGAATTCTGATAAGTTAAAAAAGAAAAACAAAGTTTAAATTTATTGAATCTAAAGAACCATTTAGATGAATTTCAAACCCTTTGATATCCAATTTAAACATATGAAATGTTGCAAATGAAAGGTAAAGTAAACTAGAAGAACATACATGAAAGGAATCACATACTTCAGGTCATCACCACAAGAATCTTTGGCATGAAAAAACTCTAGACATCTACACTAGTATTTCATTCAAATTCAGAATTTTGTACAATATTCAAGTAAGATTCGTCCTTTGTGCTTCTGCCAATTTAGTATTTTCTTTAGTAAGTTTATGATGAACATGTTAAATGATAAAGGAAATAGCACTGCACACTAAGAATAAACGAATGAAATCTATATAATAGCTCTAAATAAATCAATGTTATAGCTAGTGTTTAGATTAGAATCTTGTGTTACAGTAGATAAATACTTTTCATTGAACACATGTCGCTATAATGGTCAATGAAGTCCTATTATAATAGTTGTGAAAATGGTATGTAATAATATCTAATGAGGGTTTGAAGGTTAACATGAAGTAGTTTAAATGCCTCTGAGAGAAACACATCCCATCTAATGGTTGCAGACATCTAAGTCCCGCGGCCACCCATAGAAGCCATCTCAAGTGAGACTACACAGTACACTCTATGCACTGTGTTTCCTTCTAGTATCTAGAAGGGCCAATGGTAGAAGGGTACATTGGTGGTATTATAGTTAGAACCTGGATCATCCCAAGAGATCAAACCAACAATGGTTTTGTTTTCCATTGGAACTCAAAATATTAGATCGGGAGCGATGTATCACACAGTATAGTGCGAGGTCTTAAAAAAGGGATGTGTTTAGGTTGGAACCCCATGAAAGCAGAGATTGAAAGATGGTTGACAATTCAAGAACTAGATTTTTCCCATAAAGATAATAGAAGCTCTAGGTTTAATCCAAGACATTATTTGGAAAGATACGTATCCAACTAAATACACAAGAGTTTCTTTAGTGAGTTTCTCATGCTATTGCAGGAGTGGATAACACGATTGAAATATACCCATCCAATGAATAAATTTAGATCACTGGAGTGGACAGAAGAAATTATCACACAATTGAAAAGGTTAAATAACAAATTCACACACATAGTAGATTTCTAGCTAGAGACAATTGTACTGGGGTATATCACTAAGTTCATAGTAGATACATCAAAGTCTTATAGTATAGCAGAGCAGAATTTTCTTAAGGGTCCAAGGGGAAGTTACATCAGATCATTGTACACTTCAATCAATAGATTATTGCATGATAAATGGGCATTAACTATGGAATCAAACAATTAAACTACTCTGCATGCATGGGGGAGTTAGGGGAAACACTGAGGAAGGTCTGAGATGGAGGGGTAAATGGATAGAGAAGAGCACGATAAAGATAAATATCCTATTATGATGGATCAAGAGGAGATCCATGAAATTATGCAAAAGGAAGGAATGATGCACAGTGGCAGACCCTACCAATATAATCTTAATAGGAAGAAACAAGCAGTAGTCGAGAGGGAAGGCTTGGAGAGTGATGAGGAAGAGGTAGAGGATCTCCATGTTGTGGAGAACATTGAAGAGATATTTTGTGCCACATATGAAAGAAATAATAGAGGAGCGGGATCTAATGAGGAAGTAGATACCCCTGTCCAGATCTGAATCAGTGTAGAACCTACAACCCCATGTATGATTAACACATCAACAAAGAAAGAGTTGTTTATAGAACGAATGATTGATGGTCAGAGGAAGATAGGATATCATAATAGAAGTGAAGGTACAAGTGGAAGTACCAACAATAGTACATGTAGTGATACAAGTGGAAGTACCAGTAGCAATACGAGTGGGATTTCAAGTCCGAACAACAGTGCACAGATAGTAGTATCGTGCAGAGTAGGTGCAACACATTCCACAATGGAAGGAGTAGATCCAACGATAAGATTACCAGAGTTCCATGGGGATGGAAAAGAATACCCAGAGAAGCACCTATTCGTGTGTGGTCAAATATGGGAAGAAAAAATAATCACTGATGAGGAAGCAAAAGTAGCACAGTTACTAATAACATTTAGAATTTACACTTTGGATTGGTACATGAACCTAGTAGTAAACAATCCATAGGGTGCACTGGGAACAATAACATAGATAAAAAAGGAAAAGAAATAAATACTAGAGGAGAGGGATCTAATGAGGAAGAAGATACCCATGTCCATATCTGAATCAGTGTAGAACCTACAACCACATGTATGATTAACACATCACCAAAGAAAGTGTTGTTTTGAGAACCAATGACTGGAATTCAGAGGAATATAGGAGATCATAATAGAAGTGAAGGTACAAGTGGAAGTACCAGTAGCAATACAGGTAGTGGTATAAGTGGAAGTACCAGTAACAATACCAATGGGAGTTCAAGTCCGAACAACAATACACAGATAGTAGTAACACACATAGAAAGTAAAAAACATTCCACAATTGAAGGAGTATATCCAATGATAAGATTACCAGAGTTCCATGAGGATGGAACAAAAGACCCAGAGAAGCACCTATTCATGTGTAAGCGAATATGGGAAGAAAAAATAATCATTGATGAGGAAGAAAAAGTAGCACAATTACCAATAATATTCATAAACTATGCTTTGGATTGGTACATGAATCTAGCAGTAAACAATCCACGGGGTGCATGGGAACAATAGAAGAGATCAAATAGGCACTCATCACTGAGTTTCAGAGGCCAATATCAAAGGATGAATTTATGAATGAGATGATTGAGGTTATACAAAACCTAGATAATCTGTATGGGACATTGATCAAAAGTTCAAGACATTGAAAGGTACATTGAATTATCTCATTTGTGACATGAAACACAAACATTTGTTTATAAATTCTCTATTACCACACCTCAAATATTCATTGAGACAAAATAAATTTCAAAACCAGGAAGAGGAACTACCAGAAGTGATGCAGTTAGAAGAGAATCAGTATAAATATATGGATCCATCTATAGAAGAGTTGAAGGAAGACCTGAAGAACCTAATAGTGAAATTAAACCAGAATAAGAATGGGGAAAAAGGAGAAGTTGTGTGGTGTACCCTTTGCATATCAGAGCGATATGACAAGAATGAGTGTCCAGCATTTGTGCAGTACATGGGAGTAGGGATACCAAATAAATTTCCTACATGAGGGCCTTCATGTGAAATATGCAAGACACATGGGGATGATCCTTATCACTACCCTATGATGCATAAGTAGAAGACGGAACCGAAGATCACTTTATGTAACTTTTGTAAATCAGTGGGGCATGAAGAAAAAAATTGTAGAACTCTGGATTTAATTAAGGAAAGAACCTTGGATGTATAAAATATGTCGTATGAGTTGATGACAGGATAGACTACACCAAAGTTTGGAAATGTGTATCAATTTCAAGCAGGGCCATAGTTTCAACAACCTCCGTACTATAATCAGGCACAAAAATATCATCAACATAACATGGACCCATAGGGGAACAAAGGAGGATTCAGAGGCAAAGGAAGAGGAGGAATGGGCAGAGGAAGAGGGCCTATTATCTTCCATAATTTTCAATAGAAAGGACACTATGCCAAATATTGTCCTCAACCAACAGAAACATGTATGTATTTTCATGCAATAGATCATGTGACATAATATTTCCCGAAGTTAATGACAAAGATCCAAGAGAAGAGGAAGCAAAATAATCAAAATGTTCAGTGGATTGTTGCATAAATAAGGGATCCTAGGAGTAAAATCAATATAGTGACTAGAGGAGTGAAGAAAGGAGAAGATTCACATGATAAGAACAAGGAATCTCAGTGTTGGATTCAAAAGAACACACAACCACAACAACGGTTTGATGCAAATAAGGAAAAATAAACTTTCAAGGACGCAAAGAAGAAGTTCTTGAAGGAGAATGAATCCTCCACATTCAACACTACGCAGAGGTATGATACTCCTATTTTTTATATTCCGAAGTATTTTGATCATACTTACAAAGGATATCAAACAAAGAAAGTAAGTAACTTAAAGAATTTCCTGGAATATTTCTTTAAATTACTTAATGATAATAATTCCATGGATTTGTTTAAAAATATGGTTGATAAATATAGCATAGAAGAATGGATAGGAATAGAACCAAAGAAGAATAATTAGGTCCATAAAAAGAGAATAACAAATAGAGAGTTCAGATTGAATGCAAACATAAGAGACTTTAACATGGAAAATGTTATCCTAGACTTATGATTATATGTCAACATTTTGCCAAAGAAGACTTGGGAAGCAATGAAATAACCTACACTAGGGTATTCCAATATCTAATTGAATCTAGAAAACTAGTAAAGAGTGATTCCCATAGGTAGATTTAAGAATACAATAGTGGATCTAGATGGTGTGTGCACCACAACAGACTTTGAAGCAATGGATATGGTGGATGAGTCTATACCATTTCCATCACTATTGTAAATTGATTGGGCCTTTGATAATAAGGTTTTTGGCACAGGGGCAGACCCAGAGTTCAGCTCCAAGAGTGCACCAACAAGCCCTAGCTACTAGTCCTTCCGGCAACACCTACGAAGCAGATGCAGTCTCACCCAAAGCAACTATCAGGGGGTTGTAGGATAGAGATGTCTACAACCAGGGGAATATCAAGTGGTTCTTATTACAACAACAACATAACACACATTTACCATTCAACTAGCTAGATCTATCCTTCACAACTATAGATATGATCCAATACAATGATGTAGATAACAATATAAAAACAACAAAGCGCAAAGAATCAATCACACACACAACAAAAAATGTATGTGGTTCACCCTCTCTCTAGGGCTATGTCCACAGAACTATGCTTATGATATATTAAGATAAATCTTATAGTTTTGATCTGCGATCTTGGATAGCAGATCCTTTCTCTTCTCTCTTTTCTTCTCCCCTTCCTACGCATCCAACTACAAGACTTAATCTTCACACCCAACTGAAGATATCACAATACCAAAAGTCTCTCTCTCATAGAACTTCTCTCACCCCTAATACAATATTCTCCCAATGAAAAATAATAAATAACAAGGAAAAGACATAGTACTCCCCCGACCTAGGTCCTCTCAACCTCTATTTATACATTATAATCCCTCACTAACAACCTCAAGTCGAAACCTAAGTATCAAAAACCCTAATTATAAAAACCCTAGGTGTCTACAACCCTAGGTCAACTTGACCCATTCTTTCCTAGCTTCGCTAGCCTATCTTTCCTTCTTCATCTCACGGTGCTCCAAGGCATCTAATGATGAATTTTTTCACTTCTTGAGTCATCCTCGTCCATATTCCTTGCTGATCTGTCATACTTGATCTCCTCATCCAACCACTTTCTTTTCCACACTTCGCTCCATCTTTTCTGTTATTTTGATCACTTCGCCCCAGTGACAGTCACTGTGTTTCCCGCAAATCTTGTTTTTTAGCTTTTCTTCCTCGTTCTTTTCTTCCTTCCATAACCAAGGGACAAAATACCCCCAACACTCACCTATGACTCGTCCCAAGGCACTTGAGATATTATCCTCTTGTTTTAATTTGAATTTCAACTGTGCAGTGCATCCCTTGCTTTCTACTTTATGCCTCCTTTCCATCCTTGTGCAGACTGTCTTTTCTATGTCTGGTACCCAATTTCAACTACACCTGGTACCTAGACCCTTGTCTTCTTGATTCTAGTGAGAACTGCGAGGCAACTGGTTATCATAGTACAACTTCAGCTGACTCCCATTCACCAAGCCTTCCTTCCAGTCTCCTTTCAATGTCTTCAGCTAGGAAACTCCTCCTTCTGTAGCATAGGCAGTCTCATATGGTCCTAGCCAATGTGTTTTGAACTTCCCAGGGTGTTTGATAAACTTAATGTCATATACTAGTACTAAATCACGTTGCCTAAATATCTTCTTCTTGATGTGTCGTTAATGATAGGCCTTTTCTCGTTCCTTCTGAATTTGTTGATGGAATCCTACAATGAATTTGTCTTCTTCTAGTTTGACCAATTGTTCTAAATGCATAGCATCAATATCATCCATGTTTGTAAATGCAACAATTCTTAAGCTTGGTACCAAGTACTCCATTGGGACAACAACTTCAAGACCATAAACCAACTTGAAAGGGGTATGCATTGTTAATTTCTTGCAAGTGGTTCTATAAGCCCAGAGTATTGTTGGTACTCTTAAATCCTAGTCATCCTTGTTTACACTGCAAATATTTTTCAATGTTGTCTCCAAGATCTTGTTGAATGCTTCAACCATTCCATTTTCTTGTGGATGATAAGGTGTACTCTTCTGATGGTGGACTAAAAATTATTCAGTCAGGGCTTCAACTATATTATTGATGAAGTGTGTACCTTGATCACCCATAAGGATCTTAGGGCATACAAACCTGGTTATTATGTCATCAAATATAAAACATGCAGCTGTAGCTACACTACAGTCCTTGATTTCTCTTGCTTCGGCCCATCTAGTTAGGTATTATGTCATAGTGATAATATACCTTGCTCCGGTGCACTTCCATGGTGGGTTTATAGGTCCCACAAAGTCAATGGTCCATTTTTCAAATGCTTGTAGGGTCATCTGTGGTGCTAATGGAATATCATCTCTTCATGATGGTTTTCCAATTCATTGGCATACATCGCATGCTCTGGCATATTCTTTAGCATCTCTATGTAATGTAGGCCAACAAAGGCCAACTCGCAGAACCTTCTGCGTAGTTTCTTTTTCTGCGTAATGTCCTTCTGCAATGATTTCATGAGCTTCTTTGAGGATCATAGGGCGTTCTACCTCCATTACACATCTTCTTAGGATCTCACCAGGTCCCATTTTATATAGCTGACCAACTATCAATGAAAAATATGTAGCGTACCCCACTAGTTATTTATTTTGCGGAATTGTGTACTCAGCTGGAGCCATTCCTGTTGACAGGAACTAGACTATGTCTGTGAAGTGATCATCAATATTTCTAATGGTGAGAAACTGTGCATCTGGTAGTGTATCCTCTATATTGGTAGGTTCTTCGCCATGCTCCAACCTCGACAGGTGGTCTAGGCCCTTATTCATTCTTCCTGGATTAACTATGATCTCAAAATCATATTCTTGAAATAGGAGAAGCCATCTACAGATTCTCACCCCCAACACTGGCTTGTTGACTAGGTGCTTCAATGCGAAGTGATCAGTAAACATTTTAAAGTGTCCTCCCAACAAGTAGTGTCAGAATTTATGCAATGCATACACCATGGATAATCCCTCTCTCTCTGTAGTAGTGTAATTGATTTCAAATGTAGATAGTTTTCTCCTAGAAAATGCTAATGGATGGTCAATGTCCCCTACTCCATGTTGTGCTAGTACTTCTCCTAATGCAATAGAATATGCATCAACATGCACATGAAATTCCTTGCTTTAGTATGGAAAGACTAGGATGGGCGCAACCACCATCTTTTGTTAAAGTGTGTCAAAGCTCTGCTGACATTCATCTGTCCAACCAAACTGATAGTGTTTCTTTAATAACTTCTTCATTGGCGCAGTAATATGAGCATATCCTTTGATAAATTTCCTATAATAGCTAATATTTCCTAGCATAGTCCACAATTGTTTGACTGATGTAGGTGGTGGTAAATCAACTATAATTGCAATTTTGGATGGATCGACCAACAATCCTTGCTTGCATACAATATGACCTAATAATACTCCAAATGGTGAGAAGAATATGAACTTCTTCAAACTCAAAGCAATTTGACACTGCCTGCATTTATCTAGCATTAGCTTTAGACATTCAATATGATTTTTCAACAAACTAAAAACAATCCAGTCATCAAAGTATGCTTCTAAAAACTTATGCAAAAATTCTTTGAACGCTTCAACCACCACCCTGGAAAATATGGTTGGGGCATTCTTTAGTCCAAATGGAATTACTGTATATTGGTAGGATCCCCACTCTGTGGAAAACATGGTCTTATGTCGGTCCTCCTTGGCAATGCAAATCTGATGGTATCTTGAAAACCCATATGTAAAAGAATATACTTCTTGGCCTCCTACGTTATCCAACACTTCGTCTGTGAAAGGTGTAGGGAAAGGATCATGTAGACAAGCATCATTTAGCTTCATGAGATCTACACAAATCCTGATCTCACATGTCTTATTATCTTGCAATACCATGGGGATAATCCACTCTGATTCTTCGACAGGTTCAATAATCCCTGCTTCTAGCATTTTGTCGAGCTCAATCTTTACTTTTTCCTTATATTTTGGGTTCAATATGTAGGGTATTTTATTGGCTCATCTGGTTTCAAAGGTATTCTCATTTCACCCATAGGTCCTTTGATTCCCTTCATATGAGTGAACTTGGTCGGGAACAAGTCCTAATACTTGTGTAGTAATTCTGTGATTTTTTCAATAGTAGTAGCATCCCAGTAATCTCTGACATTGGAAAGTTTTGGTGTCTCCTCTGTCCCGATATTGAATTTATTTATCTTTATCATCTTTCCAATGAATGGTAGTTCAACTTTTGGTCCTTCCACATCTCTCTAACCTTCTTTTTTTGTGATATTCACCTTCCTTGGATCATCGTCTTCGTCAACATTGATTTTGTAGCAGGTCTGCAATTCCTGGAATGGCACAGTCCATTCATCCTCTTCTTTCTACAAAGGGAAGCGAGATGCCTCCTCAAATACTTTTTGCCTCACCATATGTAGTGTTTGATCTACAGAAGGAAATTCATTGTCAAACAAAAAGGTGATTATAAAATTCTGGATCATACCTTCCCATTCTGAAGTGACAAGGTGTAGCTCTGCTTGAAGGTACCATTTAATCGGGGTGGTATCCAGCATATTGACGAATCTGTGTACCCATTGTTCTCTAGGAATGTCACTCCAAGCCTCTTCGCAGCTTTGTACATGGTCCTTTGGGCAGCTTCAACCTATGTACCATGATTCACAGCTTCCTACTTGTGCTGAAAACCACACTATTGTCAAGGTTCAACATTGTGTCCAGTCTGTAATATTTCTTTTATGTGTCCCCCACCATCTTGTTGGTGTGTATTTCATGGCCTCATCCATTTCCAACATCCTTTTTTATGTTGGTACACTTGTCTCAAATTCTGATAAGAATTTTTCTAAGGGGTTCAACCCATCAAATGTGGGTAGATTACTCACTATTGTGCGAATCCAACGAACTTCTCTAGTTAGCCTAGCACATTTTATTGTAGATACTTCATACATCTAGTTCTTCCAGTTCTCTAATACTTCTTCTGAGTCAGATGAACATGTATTGTCACTTCTCCAGCTCAGATTCTCATCAACTATAGGGTTGATATAATCCTGTTGTCTGGCAGTTAATTTGTAGATGTTTTCCAGTTCAAATGCATGGTCCTCTTCTCTGATAGGTACTGTGTATCATGGACCCTCATCTAGATCTAAAGGTGAAATGACCCTAAGGCCAACTTTCTCAAATGTCATGTGTATTTTCTTTATATCAACAATAGTGGAATTGTCAAAGGCCCAATCAATTCCTAATAATGCAGGGTAAGGGCAACTATCATCAACAATTTCAATTACCTCAAAACCTGCAAAGGTTCTTACTCCATTGATGTCCAATAGGACATGCTCTAATCATCCAAATGGGCTAACAACTTGTTGATTAGCCATGTGAAGCCTGATAGGGGAATATATCAGCTTGGGTTTTCCCATCAATGCCCAAGTCTACTTCGTCATGACATTGACCTCTGACCCTAAGTCGAGGACCACATAGTCCATCTCATACTCTCCTATATGAGCATTTAAGTGTAATTCTTTATTTTTCCTTATCCTTTTTCCACTTTGGTGCACTGCTCTATTTAGTAAGGGGTCTATTTTTACTAGTTCATACTACTTAATCAAATCTTGTAATTCTTGTACAACACCTTTATCTTGAATCAACTTAACACAAGTGTACAAGAATTACATGAGTTTGCTTACCTCTTTCCCTTATGTTGGTGATACAGATGGATCAAACACCTGAGGCATGCCATATTATTTGATTTTTGGTTGTCTCCTTGATGAATATCTTTGATCTCCTTTGAACTCATTCCTTGCCTCCTCGAATATCTGTCTTTCTTTCTTAGCATCGAAAGTTGGGGTATTTTTCGTAGCCTTCGTGACTCTGTGGTCATTTTCATTCTTTCCTTAAGCTACTTTGTCTTCTTCTGTAGCAACGCCTCCTCAAGTAATAACAGCGACTCTAGGGTCTGCTCCATGAGGTTTAGCATATGTTAGTTGTACTTGTGGGTTCTGATGGGGTCCTCGTCTTTCCTGAATTTTAGCCAGCAGCACAGGGAATTCCTCTATGACATGCTCGAAGGAGTTACAGTAACTATAGGTTGTGCAAGGATTCTAACAATCCCTTGCTAAATGTCCTGGTTGCATGCAGTTGTAACTGATTATTTTTCCTCGGCCTCGACCCATACCTCCTCCTCCTCCTCCTCCTCCTCTGTAGCCACCATGAGGAGTGAAATTTCCTCTCCATGGAGAGTTGTACTGGGGAGTGTTTCCCTCTTGTTGTACTTAACCTTGAATCTTGTATATGTCTCTCGACCTTTCATGCATGATATCATAAGCTCTACAATCCCAATCATCATTCCCTACTGATTTACATAATGTACAATACAATTTTGTGGGTGTCTAAACATACTTCTACATGTAGTAGCCCTGGGTGATGCCTATTTTTACATACATCGCACCAGGGTAGGTTAACTTTCTTTAAGGGGCTTGGTGCCCCTGATGCCAAGTAATCCTGAAATAAGGGACAGAGTTCCTTATCATGGCCTTTAGATCTGCATATTACACACCAGATATCTTCCCTTTTGTCTTTTCCCTTATCTTTTTTCATATCCTTGACCTGTAAAGACAAACTAGTTAGCTGGCTCATGATCTGGCTAATGCCTAAGATAGATTCTACCATTAGTGTTGATTCAAGCTTCATAGAGATCTCCAAATCTTCTTCTTGAGATGCAATATTCTTCTACATCAGAGGGATCCTTATGTGTGGTAAGAACACAATGATGAACCATTCTTTGTTCTATTCATCGGGGATCTGGAAAGTTAATCAACCTGTCAGGGTCTTGAATCTTTGGCTGAACTCCCAAACATGTTTTGCTACCTTTTGTTTAATCTCTTTTAGTTCTATAATACATTGTGACTCTGACTTAGGTTTCTTAAACTCTACAATCAGTGCATTCTTGATCTCATTTAGGGTCTTAGGTTGTGTCAGTCCTTGGACAAGTTTCATGTACCAACTCAGTGCCCGGTCCCTTAGCATAGTGTTGAATTGGGTTCTCTTGATGGCTTCATTGGTGATAATTTTAATATTCCATACAACCTCACACATAGATCAATGTTGATATGGATCTTCATATCCATCTCCTCTAAAGATAGGGAGTCTCATTTCATCTACCATAGAGCTGACTAGGGTTCTTGTCTGAGTAGATGTTGAGATACTAGTAACAGTACTCTGAAGACTCTGGTGGTTCTGACTATTCTGATTGCTAAGTATAATTGGTACAACAGGAGGATTAACGTTAATTACTTCAGTAGTTTGCGTAGTTCCTGAGGTTTCTAGCTTCTTTTGGCACAGTTCTTTAGCTTCCCCTTCTTCTATTCTGGTGGGATCTAGATGATATTCGTCAGTTAGATCTATCTCTTCTCCACTATATAAACCCTCTTCCCTGTAGTTTTTCTTAAACAAGTTCTCAAGGTGAACTCCTCAGAATACTTTCCCACTGCATGTATGTCCTACTTCTGTGTTGTTGTCACTGCCTGAGATCTTGAACATTAGCCTTTTTAGGTCCTATCAATCTACTGTATCTTCAAGATATGGTTTTCATGTAAGAGCATCTTGATTCTTAGCTTGAGGAAGTGAAAAAAATTTCCTTTGGGTCCTTTGAAAAAGTATCTCTTGGCTTGGTTATATGATTTTGTTCTGTAAACAACAAACTTGTTGATATACCCTCCAATGGTACTATCAAACCAATGATCTACTGCTTTGGATACAACGTTGTCGACTCTCTTGACCATCTAGATCAATGCTGGTGTCCAAACCGTAGGAGGTCTAGATCTGATTTCAAACTATGTGTTAGCTAAACTGGCCAACCACTCATGTATCTTCTGATGGATTCCTCCAAAGAAGATCTCGTGAATGTTGGTGAAGATGTATCTTTGTAGCCAATCTCCAGTGCTTATTTTAGGGTTCTTGTTCTGGGCTTCAACAAAGTCCTTCTCTTGGTCCTCTATCCACTTTTGAATCTCTATCTTTGATGAGAACCACCTTGACATTCTCTTAAAAATATTCCTATCCCGGTAACAGAACCATTTGTTGGCATAGGGGTAGAACCAGGGTTCAGCTCCAAGAGCACACCAACAAGCCCTAGCTAATAGCCCTTCCAGAAATACTTGTGAAGCAGATGCAGTCTCACCCGAAGCAACTATCAGGGGGTTGCAGGATAGAGATGTCTACAACTAGGGGAATATAAAGTGGTTCTTATTACAACAACAACATAACACGCAATTACCATTCAACTAGCTAGATCTATCCTTCACAGCTATAGATCTGATCTAATATAGTGATTCAGATAAAAATATAACAACAACAGATCTCAAAGCATCAATCACACACACAAAAAAAGATGTACGTGGTTCACTCTCTCTCTATGGATACGCCCACAGAAATGTGTTTATGATATATTAAGATAAATCTTACAGTTTTGATCTGTGCTCTTGGCTAGCAGATCCTTTCTCTTCTCTCTCTCCTTCTCCCCTTCCTGCGCACCCAGCTACAAGACTTGATCTTTTCACCCAACTGAAGATCTTACAATACCATAAGGTGCTCTCTAACAACACTTCTCTCACCCCTATAACAATATTCTCCCAATGAACAAAAATCAATAACAAAGCAAGGCCACAATATCCCCCCTATTGGGGTCGTATAATTATAGGTGAATCGATTCTTCGACTGTTGATTTGGCGTTTTCTCTCGTGATGACGAAGTCCTGGCTCAGGTGATTCCGCTTCCTCCCTCCATTCTTGTCACTCAGTCCCCCATCACCCTGCTGCACCCTTCATATACACTGCGCCCTCTTCCCCTTGTCTTTTGTCAGCCTCCATTATCCCACCACCTTCGCCTGTCCATAAGCAAAAAGACTTAGGATAAATACGAATAGCAATAAAGTTAGTCTAGGTTAAAATTGATTAATAAATAACTATTTAATAATTAATTAATCATTAATTAATTATTAATTAAGTTAAGAACCTATGCTAGTAACTAGGTTAGTAATTAGGATTAGTTTAACATTAAAAAACAAAAGTAATAAAACAAATTAAATAACAAAACATAAAAGTTAAATAAAAAGAAAACACAAAAAAAACAATAT
>JZKD02S2340623.1:12813-31674 GCA_000966675.3 Picea glauca
GATAGAAACTTGAATGTTTATGTTCCTTAATAGTTTATGTTCTAAGCTTATACTTGTGTTCGATGTTTAGATGGTTAATGACTTTTATTTTTTGTTTTTTAAATTATAATAAAAACTAATAACATCACTTTTGACTTATTTATGCTTAGCTTATATGAATATTAAATATGTTAAATTTTTAATTTTTTAAAATTATACTGTAGTTTGAGTGAGCTTAATGATTAAAAACATGTGTTTATTGTTATGAAGTTATAAGTTCAAATCCACAAAAATAGAATATATACACTTTCATAGACTTTTACAATGCAATAACCAATTTAATATATAACTTAATAATTTAATAATAAAAAATTATTATTATTATTATAAAAATTACATCAAATCATTTTTAAATAAAATAATTATTTTCATAATTTTATAATAATAATTTATATAATATATATAATTACATAATTTAAAATCCTTTTCTTTTAAATGTTAGATGTTCTTAGAACTGAAAGTCCCTCTTTCATTTTCACTCGAGCATTAACAATTTGATGGATAATGTGTGGTATCTAATTAATCAATGTAATTTTATTATTAAAACAACTCACCTTACCATTTTATTACGAAAACAACTCATATTTGATCTTTCGCATCATAATTTTTTTGGGGAATGAAACGAATCCAATGATTATATTCCCACTTGGGTTGACTATTTAATATTATAAATATTTATTATTTTTCATTGACATACAAAAGTCCAATGATTATATTCCCACTTGTGTGTGTCTTTTGTTTACACCTAACGTATGTTAATAAGTAAACGCAGTGAAATTTTCGATTTTATGAGTTGTAATTTAAATGTTATTTTATTATAATTATAATAATAATAATAATAATAATAATTTAATTTTAAGATTATATTTTATTTATATATTAAATAGTTATTTATGTAATTATTTAATTATTAAAATTGATTGAAGTTTATATATTTTATTTTATTTTTAATTTGAATTTTTAATTTTTTAAAAGAAAATATATATTTTTTAATTAAGTTGGGATTATATGAACAAAGCCTATAAACTAATTTTATTTTTTTTAAAAAAAACTTAAATTGTTGAAATTTTGCAAAAAATGAAATGCTTTGATTTGATGAAAAAAATATTTTATCATAAAGATTGGGTTTGTTCATTTATTAAATCACTTTATTATTATTCAAAATCCAATTTTTTATAAAAAAATAAATAAACAACCTTAAAAAAAATCTCAAATTTAATTTTCAATCATTCATTTTCCTAATAATTTTCAATTATTTAAAATTGTGATGCAACCATGCCATACGTCTCAAGCTTTGTTCATCAACAAGTGAGATTTAGTGGGCAAGAACTGATAGTGCAATAACAAAGTGGAGAATTCATGAAGTACAGGTTTCAAGTTCCATTCTTGTTCACGACACCAACACTCTCATACTTGATTGCAAAATCTGTAATCATATAAATTTAAAATTTTCAAATCATCAAAATTTAAAAAATAATAAATCAAAATAAATTCTGTGTAAATATTAACCTAAAAAGTTGAATTTCTCCATTTTTTACTCACTCCACTTAAAATATATTATTTTTAAGTTTTTTAAACTTACCAAATTTAAGACTCAACAGACTTTTTTTTGTTCACTCATTCCATTTAAAATATATACTTGGGTATTTTAAACTTTCCAAATTTAAAACCCAACAGCCTGTCCCTGACAATTCTCTTTATAAAATTAAGGAATTGTTACTACTCTGACAGGATTGTTAGAAGAAACCATCTTCGCAGGCATAAATGTAGCCTGATGTTTTAACTGACAATTCATACTATTTAATCATTGACATTTTATAATGTTCATGCAGCTAGGAATTGATTGGCCAAGCCACACAAATAATTAATTGACTTTTTCACGGGTGAATAGTTTTGGCATGCTGGCATGGTCTTGAGAAAGCATGCCAATTAATCATTCACTGTGAAGCATCAGAGCCTTCCTGTGTCCAGTCTGCATATAAAGACTGGCTTGAAAGTTTCACTGGCAACTGGCTCACATTAGTTTGACACTTTTGGGCACAAAAAATTAATATATCCTATTTGAATGGTTATTGTCCTGTAAATAAGCTTCAAACCAACAGATCTTTTATTGCTGTTTGCTCCAATATTTTCATTATAAATCTTCTCAAAGTTGTGAAATCTACAATAATTGTCACAATACTCTGACACGCTGTTCTCATACATCGATGAAAATACAAGGAACCATATAATATTGTTGAATTCAACATTCTACAATATAATAAACTTACTAATATTTGCAAACCGCAGTTAACAAATGGCCTGCACCTCTCTAGTATGGTACAAGTGGTGTTAATTTGCACCACTGAATACAATTAGTTGGTCTAAAGTTCTAAATTGGTACTGTTGAAATGCTGAGCATCATGTAGAGGCAATCCCAGGCTAAGATCCTTTTTGTATCCTCTTCCAAGCTGGTTCGAATTACCATTTATGTTTGATGGTTCAGCTGCTGCACTTACCCATGAACAAGGAACTCGAGACATTCACAATCCGAAACTCCTATAATTTATAGAAATCTTTTTTAACTATGTAATTTAGGGATGCACCCTGAGCACTGTAAAATCAAAGACAACTTCCTCTATGGCAGATAATATTAGCTGAGTGGTGTCAATGCTCAATATTTGTGTGCCTTATAGGGAATGGTCCTGCAAACAGAAATAGATAAGTGAATATTTTGTAAAATAGCTTAAGAAGGCTGAATGCAAACCAATGACTAATGCTCAGATTTGTTCACTCACCCAGGAGACTTTGAGATGTGAAAGGAGTTTGTATGTTTTGCCCAACTCCCAATCGAACTACATTTTGTAATTCATCATCCCAAACATTTGAGATCTGCAACAATTTCAGGAAAATTAGGTGAGAAGAGGAACATTTAGCTAACTCCTTAATAATACCGCTTAAACTGACCTGCCAATGCAGAATTTGAAAAATGTAGGTTGAATAACATGATATATGGACAATGAACTTTGAAGTGATTTATCATGCAGTACCTTGGCATCTCCATAACCTTCTATACGGGGGAAATTTTCATTCATTATCCTTCTGAGTGCAACTTCTCCGCCATTTCCCATACACTGCTCCTCCATTTCACAGGACACACCGGCTTGCATTGCTGCCCATTCTGGCTGGTGAAATTGAGGATATACCATAGCAGTATCAGAAGTGAATGTCATATCTAATGGTTCAAGCATCTACAAAACAACCAACAAAAGCTCACAGATGAGGCTTCTATCCCAGTTATTCTCTTAATGGACAAATATAGAGATCCAAAATGTACAACAGGTTTAGAACAAAAGGAATACAGCTATGAGCAAAGATAAACATAGATTCTAACTGACAAAGAGCTTCATAGGTGCTCATGAAGGGACTCCGAGCCACTACTTTTGAACCCCTATAACCATCCATTTTCATATTCAGGTCGTGACTTCTGGTCTAAGGCATGAAAGTATGTTCTGACTTTATTTTAATTACAGGCTATACAAATAATTTTGAGGTATACAAGTCAATTGGGCATTTTTGACATGGGAAAAAAGCCATATTAAACTTCTCAACATGTTAATTGAACTTACATCTTTGGTAAGAACCCCTTCCATGTTAAAGTCCAATCTGGGGTTAACAGCTTCAAGCTTCATAGATAGAAACTGTGGAAAATGATAGCAAGTGAATTATGATCATAATGCAGCAAATAATCTATGAAAATAATCTTTTATGAAACGTTTCAGAACCTTACCTCAACTTGGCGCTGAAGTGATTGTACATAGTTAATTATCTCATCGAGCATCACTGCTTTACCAGTTATCTACATACAAAATAGTCCGTTCTTTAGTTCAGCATGTCAAACACAAAACCAGTGGAATTCTGCCAAGCAGAAGACAAGACCTGAAAAATAAAAGAGCTCCAGCCTTGACTACCTTATTACACCCAGGAACAAGATCTTGCAAAAGCTTCATACGTTCGCTGATCTTTTCTCTTCGCACCTGTCATTCAGAGGACATACGTATAGCTCCTTTAATTTTCAAGTTTTCATCAACATACATTCTATGACTCTGACAAATTTTATAGAGGCATACTCATCACCCAAGAACTGATATGCTTTATTTTTTTGCATCGGCCAATAACTAATGTTCTTTTCCCTTTTGTTTGTAAGAAAATTACTCTTAAGCAGTAAAATTAGAAGAATGCTGTTTACCATTTTGTAGTCATCTATCATTGCTTAGTATTTGAAAGGATTTAGATCTCTTTAACTACAGAGGCAGTGCATTCAAGGTGCAGAGTTTTGAAACAGCCATTCAACTCTTGACTCAGTTATTTCCGTGCTCAAGGACTTGACTTTTATCTATGTTTTGAATAAAAATTATACAATTCTTCCTAATGATGAAATATAAAGGGAACTTACCCTCTCGGCAAGACTATGGCTATCAGTAGCTTGGCCTCTCCTTGCTCTCACATGGATGTAGTCTTTGGGTGGCTCTGGAGGCTTGGCACTTTGTTCAGATTGTTTTGGATTCACTTCAGGCTTCCCAGTGTGGATTCCTTGTTCAGCATCAGGATTCGAATCATCCTTTTCCTTTCTAGCTTCTGCACTTTTCGAGCGTTTGCTTTTGGATTCATTCTGTAGGAGAAAAACAACCGATCTGTTAAGAGTGTTCTAATATGAAAGCAGACTAAAAGACATCTAAAACTGCATCTGATACGAAGCCATCTGACTTAATTTGACTCAAAAATAAGTTAATAAGAAGGGTGGGTTACTTTGACAGAAAATATCACCTTTACTGTTATGTTATTTAGGAATGTACTTATGTGTGCGGGTGCAAAAACAGAGTATTCAGTCCCACCGTGGTATAATATTTAGGGTCACGGATATAGGACTAGGGAAGCCAAATGGAATTGGGCTCGAGATTAAAAGAATGTCATCAAATACCAGGACTCGAAGGGGCAGGCTAATTGGCTTTACCATTCAACCAACTCCCCCTTGCATTCAATCCCACTGTGGCATAATATTTAACCAAATCCCCCCTGCATTCGATTCCACTGTGGTATAATATTTTGGGTTACAGATGTAGAACTTGGGAAGCCAAATGGGAGTGGTTTCAAGATGAGAACACGACATCAAAACCAATGCATGCAGAGGCAGGCTAATTGGCTTTAATCTCCACCATGCACCCCCTCCCTATCAGCAGAAGCTATCTAATTGTCTTTACCATTCAACCAACACCACCAGCAGCCTCCTCTCTACTTTCTTGGATCTTTTTGAGGAACGTGGTTCAGACAGTGCCTGAGTCACTGGAACCGCTATGAGCAGAATAGTAAATTGATAGACAGTGATGTTTGAAAATTTCATAAGCAGCTTGGGAGGACCTCCCAAGCCACCGTAGACAATCTCAAAATCAAAATCAAAAGTTATATTCTGCTACAGAGGGAGGCCAAACGAGAGAATTCAAAAGACGAATTTCTTGGCTCTTCTTGGAGGGAAAAAACAAACAAAGAAACAGATAAATTCCAAGTTCCAGACATGAGCCTTAAAGGAAAAATAGAACATACCTCAGTATTATTTTCACCAGGAGAAGCAACTGCCAAAGCTTCAGACCTTGCTTTACCATTTGGCAGGATTCTCCTTTTCCTTCCGCCTGTACTCTGGTCAGAACTTGACGATTCTTCACCGGAGGCATTGCATTTGGCCTCAATTCCAGGCTGCTGCACCCGGATGGAACTGAAGAAGTTACGCGGAGAATGCTCAGATACCAACTTTACATCTTGCAGATGGGTTCCTCTGTCGACATTGTCTAGTCCATGGACTGAAAATGGCATGAGATCATCGAAGCTATAAGAGGAGTTAAGAGATCTAAATGAGCCCTCTGCTGCTGCTGGGAGAGATGGTTGGCGGTTCATGTCCAGAGCGCAGCTTGCAATGCCAGAATGCCAACTAGCAGACGATGTTTGGTAATTCGGAGCTGAATTAGCAGACACCTTGTTATAGTTTGTCAGTCCATCAAACACACAATTTCCGTTACCTTCCAATGCCATTATAAGTGAATTCCTATCTTCTCAAGCTCGTAGCAATAACATCAATGTCATCACCAGCAAGCCTATGCACCCCCTTGGATTGAGCTCAGCAATCCTTAATGCTGGTGCAGAATCAACACCCCACAGCAATTTGGAACAGAATGTAGTAAATGAATAGTTGGGCAACTCAGAAGCAATACCCAGGAACTGCTTCCAGAGAATTCTGCAATCTGGGCTTGCTCTTAGTTGAAGGCTGGCAGTGCTAATGGGTGTGCTGTTGAGGAATAGGATGGAGCGGACTCGGGAGAACTCCTGCGTGATGGTACAGGAAGAGCAAAGTTATATCATTCTTCCCATCTGACTTCCTAAATGATTGAATTGACTGCGTAACAGCCCACCTAAATTGTTTGTTATTGCCTATTCCGTATTAGGCCCAGGTCACATCACAAACAAAAAGTACATGCGTTTTCTCAATTTCCTCACAGAATGATTTGTGGGGCTGCACAATTGACGAGATGTTCGCATCACCGCATAATGCAAACATTCTATAACCGAACATCCTACGTTGGGCACTGCTATCTATTCATTTTGAGCTGCTATCTATAGTTATGGTTTAAACATACTTGGGGTGGGTGCCTAATTCGTATAGATTTTTTATTCAAAAAGTTTATATTTATTTTTGTAAAATAATTTTTTAAGATTGGCGTGGTTTTTTACGAGTAAATAATGTATTTTTGTACAACATAAAAAGTAAACTCCCAATTAATAATATTTAGGTATTATTAAACACATATATGATTATCATTGTATGCAATAAGCATTATTTGATAAATGTGAATAATATATATTACTACAAATGTGAATAATATTATTACTAATATGTAGTAGGGGTAACTTTCAGTTCTTAGTTCCTAGGAAGTTCTGGAATTTTATTAGGGACATCTTACTTTTTAAGATTATGAAATTTAGTTTTAACATTTTTATTAGATATGTTGGAAAATTGATTGGTAAAATATCTTATTTTTTAGCTCATTTTTGTTGGGAACAATATGTATAGTTATACAGAACACATGCACATGATTTTTTGGGATAGTTATAGAAATGTGATATATTTATGTCTGCTCATGAAGATGTGTGCACACTCTCTTGGTATGGAGGGAGGTCATGAGTTCAAACCTTGTGTCTCTGGGGTTGCGGTTTAGCACCCTTACTATCTACGAACATGGGGAAGTATTGGTGAGTTTCTCGTGCTTATTTTTCCTGGTGATATGTTAATATGGTTCTTGTATTTGATAAAGTTGCATGATTGACCCACGTTCGAACCCATTGTAGTCAGGAGGAGACACCTACAAAATCCATCCAACTAAGGGATGGCAAGGTTAAATTACATAGCCAAATAGTGACATATATTGTGTTAAATTACAATTTTAAAATCTTGTTTTTCTCTTCATTTTTCAATACTCAATAACTCTATGTACTAAACATTCATATTCTTATTGTAACTTCGAAGGTTTGCATGAAACTTTGACATAACTTTATCTATATATATCAATAATGAAAGTAATGCTAATGTTTATAATAGAGTAATTGTTAATATTGTTGGGTTTGAAACCTCCATAGTGGTGCAACATAAGTGTAGTTTAGATCACCTAGCATATTCAACGCTTTTAGAGAAAGGGAGGTTCTACTTGAAATATTTATTTAATAGTTATAAAAAAATAAGCGCATGAAAAAATAATAGACAATTCACATATAAAGCAAAGAAAAAACCACATATGATTGCCCATAACATCATTAAAAAAGGGAAACATCCATAAGAAAACAATCGATTAACAACACACATGTAATATAATTTCATTGATCCATTACATTCATTACGCTCATGAAAATACTCTTGCCATTGCAAGCACATGAGAGACATACCATAGTCCACAACAAAGATAGCAAGTTCATAAAGCATTCAAACATAAACCTTTCATACCAAACTAAATGCTAAGGATTCATGACAACACTATTCTTTTTTTCCAATAAAAAATTCGCTCAATTATATTAGTGAAAATATAATTTTTTTACATCTTCTAGACCACACAGATGTTCATAGCAAAATTAGTCCATAGACCATGCTCATAAACATAAACACATACTTTCCCAAAAAATCCATAAAGTCACCAGAGATGATAACCAACACGTGCAAAAAGAAATACAAAAGATGGATAATAACCCCAACAAACAATCGAAAGGAAAACTAAACCAGAAGTCGCATGTCCCCAAAGGACCTCAAAGTGTTTACCCAATACCGCACGCCCCCAAAGGACCTCAAAGTGTTAACCAAAACACTGCACACCCCCAGTGTAGACCTCAAAGCTCTGGCCCAAAACCTCTTCTTTCCAAGGAAGAAGAGGTCAAGAGGGTCGAGAAAAACCAAAGAGAAGAAAAAAAACTCGTCGCAACAAACCCTCGAAGCCTCCACCACCGCAAGAACTTCATCGCTAAACTCCACTGCGTACCAGGAGATGAACCCTCTAACACCAAAACATGAAGGTTGCCCTGGAAGAAAGATAAACCTCACCAGTAGTCGTTACAGCTTGAGGACGAAGGGTGAAGCTAGGCCCCAAACAATAGATAGCCGTCGTCAGGTATCGGTTCCGTCGCCAACCGCAGAGCCCTCGCTCGCCCATACTCATCACAAAATCCCGCCACACCATAGAGCCCACAGGGTTCGTTTCCTCTACCGCCATCTGTTGGACCCTCATTTTCCCTTCTCCTACCATGCCCACTTTCCCTGGTAGTGGCCCTCGCCTGCACTTATCCTTACACCAAGGAGTTCCCAATGGCGGATGGTCCGCATCATGGGAAAAAGCAGCCAAAACTGAGAGAAAACCACATAGCAAAACAATTTGTCTCAAGCCCAGGGTCACACCAGAGGGAGACATAAAGGATAAGTTCGTAGACTATTGCGGCCCAGCTGTCGATTCAACTTTCATGAAATCGCTTAATGATAACACTATTCAACACTAATCAAAACAACAATTAACATAAACAATAGCAATAACAATGTGATGGTGATGTCAAATGTCTTATTTATAAATTAAAAGGTCCCAATTCAATTACAAAGAGTCACAATCATCATCCACTAATAAGAAAATAAGTCATTATCAAATCCAATATACTAAGAAATAATCTATTACATAGATAGAAACTACAATAAAAATCTACAAAATATGATAATGACATTTTTATGATATTGATAATGAATGAAAGGAGAATGCTATCACATCAATTTAAAAATGTACGCTTCAAAATTGACCCAAAAACCATCAAATTTTAACAGTGTAACTTGCTTTTTATTTTAATCTCATTTTACCCAATCAAATTATAATTTTATATAAACACATGATACATGTGAAAACTCCATTAATGTTAAGAGCTTACCTGACATTAAGCCCCTAGGGTGACCATGCTCTTACTTGACGGTGCAAATAATATGTACTATATTAGCTTATTTTATGATGAAGTGATTAGTTTGTAAGTGTCCCTTTCAATGTTAGTTATGCTTTCTTATTAATCAGCGGATCCCATGCAAATTTTTTTAATAATAATAATTAGATTTAAAAAATATGCCGAATTGCTCGATATATGAGCTCTAATTAACAAATGTTGACGGTGGTTGTTTTTGGACAAAGTTAGTCTTTGTAATCTAATAAAAAAACAATGTCTCCTAACTTTAATTTATTCATTTGTACCATCCACCGTAGATATATGTAAATATATTGAATAAGAGTTGGGACTAAGAAAACTCAAATGTTAGTTGGAGAGGAGTTGTTCTACTAAGGTCACACCATCCCAGTTAAACAAATAAGGTCACACCATCCCAGTTAAACAAATAATTACAAGAGTGCATTCAAGGAATAATTTAAGTGTGAACCAAGGAAGAAAGATTCTCCAGGTTTTCTAGTGCCCCCTGGCCCCAACTACCAATTGAGTCCAATGAAGACTTGCCACCTTGTCTGACAAGTTTATGACACTGGCAGAGCATCCAGAGCATGATGTTGTTGAGGAATTGTAAAACGAGCAGGTGACTAAGGAGAGAGATATATGGACAGTTGGCACAATGAAAAGCCAGAATCTCTGGTCATGCCTTTTGGTTAAGATTCAAACAAGGTGTGCTACAATAAAGGGGATTGAGTTTGATAAAATATTGGTGTTGTAAGAGTTCATCATTTGGGGAAAGGATTTTTTTAAGGATGGAACGCGTATCGAAATGATTCCTTCAATAATGCACAATCTCAAGCAACCTCCAGTTGATATACTAAGTTAATCTCCCTGTCATGCTTGCTTAAGGGATGCATGCCTTTCCATGCTACTTTTGGTAATGGAAAATGCTTTTTTTTCTCTTAAAATTTGTGTGAAAGTGTGTGTCATTTTTAAATGGGGTTGTCAAATTTGGCTAACTTATTTATAAAGTTACAATTTTGTGTTGTTAGTATGTAAATGTGGGTGATTATTGTAGAAATGCTTCTATTTCAATCACTAAATCAAAGTGTTTACTTCATCATTTATGGGTTTTTTTTAGCAAAGCGTGTATTGGTTTTTTTATTGGTGCTTGTTTAAATGTGTTCGAATAGCATTGACGTTTGAGCAAGTACATCAAATTCACATTCACATGTGTTTGGGAGTTTTTATGCACCCAATATTCACGTATGGGGAGTGATTATGCTTAGAGTTCATAAAGTATCTTATTGAGATCCGCTTAAACTAATTTTGCTAGTCGGATATGTGTTAAGTTTTTTGATGTCTAATAGAAACCAACTTAAAGTCAAATACCTTTCCTCACACATACAAGAGTTTTATATGCATTAAGTTTAAGTTTGAACTTGGGTTGTTTTAAGTATGGAGGTGTCTTGTCCTAACTATTAAGTCATAGTGTAATGAATGTGAGGGTGACTTGTCCATCTATGAATAAATGATAGTCGCTCATTTTGTAACTGAACTATTTATGGTTCAAATTGTTTATAAGATCCTTGAGGTTATTAGAAGAAGGTTAAATATTTTAGGTTTTCGATCTTTTTTTTGTTTGCCATCATCAGAATCCGACCAAGTAATCTTTGCCAAAATTGTAATTTTGGATTGATGAAATTGTTGTTTTTAATGCATAAATGGACTCAACACCCGTAAATGCCACTACTGCAATCAGATTGTGCAATGTTAACATTTTTTCCATCATCAAAATCTGACCAAACAATTTTTGCCAAAATTGTAATTTTGGATTTGTTGAAATTGTTGTTTTTAATGCAAAAATAGATTCAACACTCTCAAATACCCCTACTGCAACTAGATTGTGCAATATTAACATTTTTTCCATCACCAGTGTCCGACCAAGCAATCTTTGCCAAAATTGTAATTTTGGATTTGATGAAATTGTTGTTTTTAATGCAAAAATGGATTCAACACCCTTAAATACCCCTACTGCAACCAAATTGTGCAATGTTAAAACTTTTTCCATCATCAAAATCTGACCAATCATTCTTTTCCAAAATTGTAATTTTGGATTTGATGAAATTGTTGTTTTTAATGGAAAAATAGATTCAGCACTCTCAAATACCCCTGCTGCAACTGGATTGTGCAATATTAACATTTTTTCCATCATCAGAATCCGACCCAGAAATCTTTGCCAAAATTGTAATTTTGGATTTGATGAAATCATTGTTTTTAATGGAAAAATATATTCAACACCCGTAAATGCCCAAACTGCAATCGGATTGTGCAATGTTAACATTTTTTCCATCATCAAAATCTTACCAAGCAATCTTTGCCAAGATTGTAATTTTGGATTTGATGAAATTGTTGTTTTTAATGCAAAAATGGATTCAACACTCTCAAATACTCCTACTACAATCGGATTGTGCAATGTTAACATTTGATATCTGCAATTCCATCAATTTAAAATGATTCTTGCCATATCTTAGGCCAAAAATACCAATTCCTCTTCTCGTTATTTTGAGCAGCAAAAATAAAGACAATTCATAGCGCATTTAGACTATGGCCATTGTGAAAATTTGGTTGTTGAGTTAGTGGGTTAGTTAGTTCGTTGTTGGGTTATTGTTGCAACAATATTTAATCGTTGATGGTTATTCAATCCTTAAGGCCCCCTATAGTGTTCTTATGATGTGCTCTCATGTATGATGTCAACAATTCTCTATGGTTTAGAGTGTGTCTGTTATAGTTGGTGTTGTGAGATGTATTTACATATTGCAACTCATAAATATGATGGATATTGTATGGCGTCCTCTTTAAAAAAAATAAATTGTTAAGAAAAACTTTGTGAGGAAACTCAAGGGTTGTTTCTATGCATTTGTGGATGACATCCCTACTAAATTTGTCCATATAAATTAATACACCTAACCCAAAAAAAATTAAATAAAAAACTTATCAACACAAAACTAACCAAATATTCAACACTATTAATGACAACCAATTAAACTAACTTGTTCAACTCTTAAATCAATATATCATCTTATATTAAATAAGTCATTTTATGTTATACATCAATGTGAATGTGTAATAATATTATTTAATGCTGAGAATATGATGACTAATAATATTATTTAATGCTGAGAATATGATGACTTGTTAATTCAAAATGCATTCATTATTTAAGGCCAATGTTGAATGGAGGCTTCAGTGGAAACCTCCTTTCTTTGAAAATTTTGAATGTGATTACATTTATAAAGACTCTAAATCTAAATCTGACACTTAACACTAACAAAAAAAAACTTAACCAACTATATCTTAATCAGTACTGAGTAAACAAACTTGAGTTTAATTTTTTAAACAATATTTAGTAAATAAACTTATGACAATATTCAACCTAAACGCCTCCCCATTTTAACATCCTGAATTGACTTATACAAACCAAGCCTCGCTTTAAATTATTTAATCTCTATCTTGGATTTCAAAATCCTTCATACATCCTTTTATTTTATTAGAAATATTGCAATGATTGTCCTGACACAAGTATCTTCTCAATCAATGTGCATCTAGACCAACCCTTGCATTGAAGTTACAGAATTTTTAAAATCATGATAATATAGAAGAAACCTTTTTATTTAAGGGCAGAGATTATAATCACTTCCCATTCCTGACAATTTGCCAATGAAATCATTGAAGATCGAAGCTCCACAACCACTTCCTATCCCTGACAATGGGCCAATGAAATCATTGAAGATCCATGCTCCACCGATATCTTTCAATGGGATTGTACCTTAGCTTTCCTTTCATTAAATTACTAAGACAAGGTGTGAGAAACATTAGATTATACGACATTAAAATTAAAAAAACATAGAGATAAACTATATTTTTCCTAGATTAGAGACAAAGTTAGACCATATAAATATTGATACATAATAAAGTTAGATCATATAAATAAGGTGAAAGATTATAGAAAATATTATCACATAAATAATTAAGAATCAATTACAATTTATATGAAAAAATTTAATCTTTTATTACATTGTCAATTATCAATATATGACAAAATTTTATCTTTTATTACATTATCAATTCTATATATATATATTATCAAATATCATATAAAAAAATATATTATCAAATATTATATAAAAAGAGGACATAAGACAATTCAATTTATATTGCATTGTTAATAATATTGCATATGATTACAAAGCATTATATGATGATGACGCGGATGATGTTGTTGTATGTTAAGGTTAATATTGATTTCTTAGATCTTAATAAATAAAAGTTAAGTATTTTGTTATTTTTAAGTTTAAATAGCTTATAATGACATGGTCTCTATTCCAACGAGTGGGATAATATTTTTCGAAAACCTGTAACTAATGATGGGTTTATGGTGGCAACCTGTAATTAATGATGGATTTATGGTGGTAACCTGCAACTATGGCGGGTTGAGGGGGGTCATATCATTGCGAGTTGGCCCTCAAGAGTGTGTGCCTGCCTTGTTTTAGGTTTTTTTTTATGTGGTTGGGTGTTGGCCTTCTCTAAAATTGTCTCTCGACCTTGTTTGGAGAGTTGGCGGAGGGATAAACTTGGAGGATGGCTTGCTTTAACTAGATTAGGCCTGGTAGCTCATGTATTAACTATTGTGATAGTGTTTCTTTATGAGGTCTGTCTTCTCAGACAATGTTTCTTCTACCAAACTAACGATCGATTTATTGGGTATACTGAACTGGGTGTATTGTTTGGGCTTCGTGGTTCGAGGTGATTGTAGTGGAGGCTAGGTGTCATGTTATTTTTACAAGCTTGAAGCTTCCAATGACAGAAGCTGCCATCAATGCACTAATGAGTGTGACTAACAAGGAAGCTTGGAGGCAAGTTGGCCTGTTTAACCCGCCGGAAGCATTAAATAAGCTACTTGTTTTGTTAGCCACTTGTTTACTACCCTCAGATCCTATGCTGACTGCGAAAACATCTAGGCAGAAGGTTGGGGGTGTTGATCCTTCGACATCGTTCTTTTTTGGTTGTTCTGAGTGCTCTCCTAAACAACAAGCAGTTTTTTCCAGAGGTGTAGTGCAGAACAACTGTGGTGCTTCCCTAGCCTGTAGAGGTGGCCAAGCCATTGTCAAAAATCCTACTGCAAGGAGAAGAGGGAGTTTGAAGCATTGGGTCCCAAACAAGACCAGGAGAAAGATGGTTCTAGGGGAAGACCTAGGACTGGACAAGGCAGTAAACCTTTCCCTGACAGCTTTAGTCGGTCGTTTTTCCTACCACTTGAAGTGTACCACCTCTCTCATTGACTGGGTAAAGTTACATTGGCTTCCTCTTCTAGGTTATAAACCAGAGACTCTCTTCCTTCCGAGGGGTTGGTTCGAGTTTAAGTTCCGCACGTCAGAGGATGCTACGAAGGTTCTGGAACAAATTTGGTCCTTCGACGACGAGAGTTTGATGCTTAAGCGGTGGCAGATCTCTTTCGACCCACCGCTGGATTATTTCTAGTTTCTCCATTTTTGCGTACTTCTTCTAGGCTTACCTTTGAAACTTTGGAATGAAAAATCCTTGAAAGTTATAGGTAATTCTCTGGGTCATTTAATCTGCATAGATGACTTGTCTCTTCAGGCTCCGGACAGAAAGTTGGGTAGGATTATGGTTGAGGTTGACATATATTCGATCCTACTAGAGACCCTGGAAATACAATGGCGTGGTCATGTCATTTGTCAAAGGTTGGATTATCTGGGCCTTCCTTTCAGGTGTACCCTCTGTTGAAAAAAAGGACATCTGCGAAGTGTCTGTTAGGTGGACTCTAAACTGTGGACCGGGCACAAACACTCAGGACGAGCTCATGGGAGTGTGGGCATCTTTAATCTTGGCTACCTGGTTGGACATCGATCAATTACAAGTCCTAGGATATTCAAAAATCTCGATAGATTGGCTGAATAATAGGGGGACTCTCCAAGTCTCATCACTGATGGGTTGGCTGGATCAAATTCGAGCATTAAAAATTTCTTTCAGTTGTATCAGTTTTGCTCACATCTACAGGGAGGAAAATGGGGAGGCAGACAACTTGTCAAAAAAAGCACTTCAAATGCTAGAAGGAAATATCCAATACAAAAAATGGATTGATAGTCATGAGGGACCCACTCACTTTATGCATCTCTTTTTATGAAGGTTTTAAAAACCATATTTTGGTATTTTTTCTATTTTGTAGGCCTTGGGGGCCCCTCACTCTAGATTTTGAAGATTTGTAAGAAGTAATGGTTGGTATTAAAGAACTTGAAGGTCTGCTATTAAAGAATTTTCTTTTAGAAGTGCCTCTGGAGATGGATATAAACCGTCAGTTATATGTATCGTTTATGAGAACAACATATATTTTAATATATTGAGAAATTTTCAGCTAGAAAAAGTTCAAATAGATTACAAATAAGATTATTGAGCACATTTTGATTTTCATGGGTTGACGTATTATAAATATTAATGGTATTACAAATGTTTTGAAAATGAGATCGAATCTCTTTGTAGGTTGTGCATTTTAAGATTTTTTTTTTTCATCTTTTACCTCGTTACATTGTAAACTTTGCAAATTCTTTCATCTTGGGTATTTTAGGTCTTATTGACGTCCTAGTTTCACTATGAAACTCATATGATTTTGTTGTTATTTTTGTGATATATATTATAAGCTAGAAACAATATAGAGGTAATTTCGAGCATATATATTTTTACTTCAATTCTTGAGGATGGATGTGTAGTCAAAGCCTCTTAAGGATAAACCCAGGGATGCAATTTTTCACTTGAACCAGTGCTTGATGCTTTAGGACTAACAAACTAACCATGCTATCTATTTATGGATTTTACTTCCAAATGGATTCCTTTTATATAGTAATTATAAGAATACAAACTAACTCAAAAAAATCAATAGGTGGTAGGGAAACTATAATATTAGATCGTCAGATGCATAACTAGCACATAATTAATGACTTGTCTTCTTATTATGATAGTTGACATTATCCACTTGTTTTAAATGCAAACTATTATGACGGGCCAAGGGTCCACAACACATCTTTGCAACTCATGTCCATGAATGGTTGTGAACATGGACGTTATACACAAGGTAAGTGTCACACCACTGGAGAAATCAGGGATATGTCAAAAACATCCACCGTTCCCAACGACGTGTGGAACCACAACTTTCCAACTCGACAGAAAGACCACATTGGTTTACTTAGCTCGTACTATGTCTAACTCTTTGATTCATTTATCACTTAACAATTTATGGTTACATTCATACTTAGAACATAAATCAATAAGAAGAATGTATCCATACATATTTTAAATGAATATTGAAGGTGGGCACCCAAATCGACCTAATACCTAATTTTTATTACAAAGACAAAAGTGTGTCGAGCCTACAACTCATACCACACCAAAGATATTTTTACAAGGAGATTCTGCTCAAGTTTATTCAGCAATCACTTGTGTGAAACACAAATAGACCTCCACCGTGTCACCTTGAAAAACCCTTCATTACCACAGTCAGAAAGCTAAACGAGCCACTTATCCTTCATGCTTCATTTCTGCGATCTAGTATGCCCCTGCCTTAGTCCGTGTCACTTGTCTCTTGGTTTCCAAATTGTTTTCACCAAATCATTCCCACACTTGGTTACTTGGTTTCTTGATTGATTTCGTTTTGGTCTCCCTCTTAGGCATATATAGGCACCCAAACTTATGAACTGGTGTGTCTCCTTGCCTTAGGGCGATCCGACCTTCATTTTGTTATGTTTTTTCCACTTAACCAACTCATTGGCCATTGCTAGGTGTGTCCATCCCTTAGCCAAGTCTTTCACATAACTCGTCATTCAACCATCCCTTGGTTTACTTGTGTTGCACAACCTCTTGGTCGTGTCCACTGAACCATTCAACCAAAGCCACCCTTCAACCATCTAACTCATTGTCTAGGTGCACACATCCCTTAGGTGAGTTGGGACAACTCACCTAAGTGTTCCATCCTCATGCCTTACTCATTTTTTGTCTTGGTGATGTTTATATTCTTCTAACCACGTCTTTCATCAAGCCATCTCGCATAACTTGTGTCATAATTCATCTTGGGTGGAGATTCCCCTTGGCACGTTGCATGCCCAAGGAACCCAAACTCTCCCCTTTATGAAGACTTTGTCTCTTCAATTGCACCGAGCATCATGCCTTCCAAATTTTCTTTGTTTTGATCTGAGGTGGAAGTGTGCATGCCCCGAGCTTGGTGCCCTAGGCCTTACATCCTCTCCCACTCCAAGTTGTTTCTATCCCAACAAGCCTCAACATTATTATGTTGCAATTATTTACCACGTCCGTCACTACGAAGATATCTTCTTCTAGTAATCAAATCCTCCATGAAATACAACCACATCCATACTTTTATTAACTTGTCCATGCCTCCGCACATTGATATCCCCCATGCCTTGGAACGATTGGGTAGCTAGTCCAATCGTCACGTCCAATTCATGAGAATGTGTTTCCTCTTGTCCAAACCAATTTTTTCTGTATGCGCTTTTTTCTTCACGTCCTCTTCCCAACTACCAATCTCTTCATCGCCTGTGCCACTTTCATGGCACTTAGGGCCGCACTACCTCTTCTTGGAAACGCGCCCATGCTTCTCTTGTTCTAGTACATAGTTAATCCCAGTAGCTACCTCCAAGGCTACAAGAAATGCTCATTTCGCAGATACCTCAAGGTCATCCTCACCTCCTTTGGTGAACATCCCAACTATTCAAGCCATTCTCCTGCCATTAGGAAGTCGTATATCACCATGGCCTTTCTACAAAATTTAATGATTATTCACTACTACATTGGGCGGAATTTACAACGAAATATTACGACGGTTTAAAATATCGTCGTAATTTTTTTGCTTTTTTTGGACTAAATTTACTTTTTTTTTTCGGGGTCCAACTGTTCGCCGCTCTAGCGACCAACATTCCACGTTGGTCATTCTAGCGACCAACATTCCAAATTTAGTCATTATAATGACCAACTATGGCACGTGTGAGAATCAAACGGTCATTGACTTATTGTTTCGTCAATTTGACCGAATTCATCGGAAGACCGACGAAATCAATCCTATATATATCTCAGTTACGAAAAATGTGCTATAGTTGCAACAATCATTTTCTACAATTGCATGAGTAATTTATGAAATGGTGTTCTGATGCAATGGTGTTCTATTTTTTTATGAAATCTTGATTTCAATTCTCTTTCAAGAAGAGAAACATTGAATTGATCAGACTCTACATAGCTGAGATTTTGAAGGTCAGTACTTAA
>JZKD02S2340634.1:0-14228 GCA_000966675.3 Picea glauca
TGTGTAAGATGTTTGTAGGAGATTACTATGATTTTTGCATTAAATTGTGTATTAGTAGAATGCATATTATCTGTTTAACTTTATATGTATGATGTTTTGCAAATATCTCTATGTGCCATACCTCAGAGGGTCTATGCCTGGGTATGGACAATTTTGACTATCAGAAACAGATTGAGAAGTTTTTATTTCAAATGACATTGCCCAACATGTAGCCGGGGGTGTTACAAATTGGTATCAGAGCCCATGGTTTCAACACTAAACCTAGATGGGCCACGAATTTGGAATTGGAGTCAAATATCCATAGGGATTTGATTTTAAGAGTTCTAGAGGGGCGCTGAGAGAAATCTTGGGTGGTAATGGAAAGCTCAAGAGGAGTGGCAGAGCAGTTATCCCAACAATCATGGTTGACAACCACGTGATTGAATTTGATCTGTAGGATCTATGCGGGGGGAGTCAGACCCTTCCCAGTCATCATATCTGGATAATGTGGAAGATAGTTAACATCCAAGTCCTTCAGACTTGGTGACTTCGATGAAGTTTATGTTTTGTTGAGAAAAGGGGTCGAAGATCGAAGTTTTGAAGTCCCAAAGTGATTTTCAACCATAGATCATCCAGGAGGAGGAGAGAAGTGGATTTTCCCCAAATAGTTTGGTGGTTCAGAGTTTGGGAAATTGGTTGAAGTGTGTGTAGAATGGACTTCCTCCTGAAGTCCCAAAGTTTGAAACTCATCTGGACCGTCCAATAAATAGGGACACGTGTCCACAGATCAACTGTGCAAAGTTCAGTAGTTTGGTGGTTCAAAGTTCAAGAGAAACATGGTGTTAAGTCAAAAAACCCTCCGAAGACTCGAAGTCTCGAAGTCCCGGAGCGTCGGGTATGATGTGGCATGATGACGTCACATAGGGTGACGTGGACCTACCCTAAGTCTGCCATGTGTCACTTTTTTTTTGTACTTTTGACATGCCTTTATTACCATTTGGGACCTGACACATGTCTCCTGTTAGTGGGGCCACGTGTCACTACATTAATTAATTGATTAATGAGCTTTGGGGATCACTGTATTTGCCAGTTCAATGTTCAGGTAGTTTTAAGTGTTGTGAGGTAAAGTCTCCTGAAGTCCTGAAGTGAAAGAGTCCCAAAACTCCAAATTAGCACAGTCGGGGAGTTCAGACATTTTGAAGTGTTTTAAGGAAAGAACCCTCCGAAGTCCCAGAGCTCTAAAGTCAAGAAGTCACCAAGTTGATACAATCTACCGACGTCACTTGGGGTGACATGGAAACACATGATATGTGCCACATGTCATCGTTTTTCAAGTGTTTCAAAGGTTGATAAGGTCAATTGGAACATGACACATTCCACCAGTCAGATACGACCATGTGTCCACTCCTTTTTTTCTACCACATAACACCCCTTGGTGCGTGGTTACTAATGAAGACTCTAGGAGTTCACCAATTCAAAAATTTGGGAGGAAGCACAAGATGGAGCCTCATAAATCTCGAAGCCTGAAGTCCTAGAGCTCCTATTGACTGTAGATCTAAACAATGAATGAGGATCGTCGATCAATGCGTTCTCCGAGTATTCAGAAATTCCACGTTTGGGAGGTTAGAGGTGTGCTGATGTAAAGTACGCCGAAGCCCGAAGTTCTGAAGTCATGGAATGACGAAGTGACGTAGCATGGTGACATCACCTAGGGTAATATGGACCACTGTAAGAATTCCATGTGTCAATTTGTTTCATGCCTTTGGTATGTGTGTTTTACCAATGATAACTATACATGTGCCAACCATTAATTGGACCATGTGCCACCTGTTAGCTTGGTCACGTGTCCACTCCCTTCTTTTGAACCCGTAGCACCCCTTTGTTCTGGGATTTTTGATAAGACTTCAGAAGTTTAGATATTTGATGTTCAAAGGAAATGGATTTTTATGAAGGCATATCTTCTGAAGCCTAAAGCTCTGAAGTGATGGAGCTTCGAAGCTCCAAAGAGGCAGTTGTTCAGAGGTTCACCACTTCGACGTTTAGAGGAAATGAGGTGTGGTGAAAGAAAAACCTATGAATCCTAAATTTCTCTAGACCTAGAGGCCCAAAGAATAGGATAAGTGCCTTGCAACCCACACTCGGTCACAACCCATGGTCAAATGAGTTCACAAACTGAAGAAAAAGGGCTAGTGCTCGAAAATTGTTTTTGAAAATAGAGGAGGAATTAAAGGAGGAGCCCATGAGGTTCTTGATTGTACAGACCTGCACCGAGCGAAGTAAATAAGGCATGTGAACCTAAAGAGAGGATCCAACACATATCCAAGAGCCAATTCAACTCTGAGATGGAAGAATCCATGTATAGGGATTGCATCACTGAAAGGGAAAATTGTTCAAGTATCCATAAATTCCTACTCAAAACTGAGAATTGAGCATGGAAGAAGGAATTGGAAAGGTCTTGAACAATAGAAGATAACTGTTCACCCATAAATTAGATATGAACAATCAAATTTTCAGGAATTTAGCAGATTTTTTTTTTGATATATTAATGAATCAGAATGGTTCATGTTTTCATGAAATTATTGAGAACAATTAGCTTGACAAATTTCTATTGGCTGCACATTTTTGCAGAATTAATAACTGTCATAACAGAATAGAGTTATCACAAAGTGTAGAGAGATGGATTATTCACAAGAGGCTTACAGTTAGGAAGATGATATTAGAGGAATGGATGTCCATTTTGGAGTTGAAGGAACAAACTCCAATGGACATGGAGAAGAAAATGATGATAAGATGAATATGGTGGAGACCATTACAAATTTGTAGAAAGATGTCCAAATTCACAAGGCTGATAATGAAAGGCTTATGAAAGGAAAAGAGCACTAGGAAGAATTTAATATGAAGTTAGTGCAGAGCCTAGAAAAAATTGAAAACAAGTTGGATAAGGAGAGTGGCTCCAACAAATTAGGAATCCACAATACCCCTAGGGAAAAAGGAAGATCAAGGAGTGGTAGAAGACATCACTATCACTCCCAAGGAAATTATAATATGAGAGCACACAAAAAATCAAGTCCATCTCATGTTAGGAAGCATAAGAGGTCTAGGGTGGATGGATCGAGAGGAGAAATGAATAAGACCAAACCTCCTAATTTTAATGGAGAGCACACGAAATATGAATATGTCGAGACATGGTTGCTGGGCAAGAGAAAATACTTCCAAATGCATAATTATTCTTCTCATGCGGAATGAAGAATTGCTATTTATCAACTGAAAGAAAAGGAATCCATGTGGTGATATCATCTTGTGCAAGTGCAACACATCAAAGAGAATAATTTTACTTGGAAGGTGATGCATCCCCCATTCCCTCCTAGGGGTTGCGCAACCTCTCGGTTAAGTATCTTCAAACAATTGAGCTGGATTAGCTCCTCGGGACCCTGCTAGCCCCCAACTTGATTTAACATAGGCGCTTTTTATCTCCTCAGGATCAGGTCGTATGGAACCCGTGGGCCCTCTCGTTAGTGCCTTTTGAAATATTAATTCTAACAGGTGCTAGCTCCTTCCACTAGATCCTCTCCACATGTGACCATGGGCTCTAACCCAGGGATAAATATCCTAAGCGCTTTGTGACTTTGGACTTCGGCTACCTTGGATGCAACATATCTATTTTTCATGTGAACTCTGAACTGGCGAAACCCAAAACTAGATCTACGGTTCACAGTCCCCCCTACAACCAATGGCTAGGATCACTTCGTGATTTTGGACTTCGAAGATCCCAATCCTAAATACTTCAAAACTATCCAAACCAGGAAGTGCTGAAATGCTTCATGACTAACCTCCGTGTAGCTTCTCCCAAATCTGACTGTCTCGGACGTCTCCGCTTCCTTAGAACAGATCTTGCTCGTTGTTTTGTAGAATCTTCAAGGGTATATCTGTATTGAATAATTCTCTCCCACAATATCTTTTGAGCTTGTTCTTCTTCGATACCTCTGACTCCTCAGAGCACCTTTTCGACACTTAGTTGAAATTTGACTTATTTGCACACCTTGCAACAAGTCTTCTACTCAACGCGACTTCTTTGTGAGAAACTATGCACGTCTTGCAACAATTTGTTACTAAATATGATTTCTCCTCCTGAGCAAAAGAACTTAAGTATGTTTCACCTGTGCACACCCTGCGAGGTCTTCCACACTTCTTCTCAAACCAAGCTTAAAACTACTCCTCCTGAGCTTCTAAGTCAAAAGAATCTGTCAACGCACTCCTTGTGGACACTTTGCACTCCTTGAAAATGAAAGCTTCACACTATCTCTTCAGAGATTCTGAGTCGTAACAGACTCTGTCAACGCACTCCTTGCAGACAATATGCACTCCTTGAAAATAAAATCTTCACACTATCTCTTCTGAGCTTATGAGTCATAACAGAATCTGTCAATGCACTCCTTGTGGACAATACGCACTCCTTGCATAAGCTCATGAAGAGAAATAATTGAAACTTATCTAATATCTCAGAGATTCATACATTCAACCATGTAAATGCATTCATAAACACACGAATAAGTAAATAATAGAGAATTGCACTTAAACAAAAATCCTACTATTCGTTCATTCATATAGACACAATCATAGCAACACCAGTCATTTGGAACAATGCATCTATGTTATATTCATTCAACTGAAAATATACATGTGTTCATACACTCTGATAAGCTTCAACAACTTCTACATCATATACAACTACATCAACTACAATAATAAATTCAACAACAACTATCAGTAGCCTCTTCTGGGCAATAATACAAAGCTTTATACAAGAGGGGCTCTTTGAGCCTTTCCATCCAACTACTCTATATCTATCCTATTGAATTAAAAGCTATCAACTACTAAGTATTTATTACAATAAAAGTCTGAGATAGACAGATAAGAGCAAAAGCTCCATATCTGTACTGCAATCTACAACATTAAAGAAAAATACATTCCCCATCGATCTCATGTGATGGATCAGCCTCCAAACATTTAAGATCGTCTTTAATTACAATCTTTTCTACATATTACATTGATATTCCAATTTTGAAATTAAAAAATTCTTCAAAATGCACGCTAGGGAACTGAGCTATCCTCCATGTGCGCTTTGAGGACGATGCTCCTGCATCATACTCCTCTGGAAAACAATTCATGGACTCTTGTCCATGAGCTCCTGCACTGATCTTCCATGTTTCTGGATATATTCTTCATTTATCCAATTGGAATCTTCCTTTGGGTGTCCTTTCCACTTCACCAAATACTCAAAATATGTTTTTCTCCTGGTCTTCTTACCAATCCTTTGATCTATGATCTTTCCCATCTGCGGATTTTAGGCTACAAGCATCTTCTTTTTCCACTGAATCTCTTTTTGATCTTCCGATCCTTTTGTGTCATATTCCCTATAAGGATATAGGTGTGAAATGTTGAATATGTGCGATATACCCACATTTTCTGGTAGCTCTATCTCATAAGAATTTTCATCATTTTTTCTTAGGATCTTGCATGGTACTATCTTCTTCAGTTTCATGTTGTTATATGTTCCCCTTGGGAACCTTTCCTTTCTAAGATGTCCTATGTTATCACTGAAATTTCGCCCGCAACATTGCACACAAATGGTCACAAAAATACAACAATGCCAAACAACTATTAGTTCACCTACAACACCAAAATGCATTTCCAAAAGGAAAAAACTATACAATTGCTAAAAAATTGACATGTGCAAAATCACTAAAGGAATCACGTGCATAATGCATGGTCCAAAGAAGCTCGTAGAGCACACAATGCACCATATGTAGGACTATGCACGATAAAAGCTGCGCACTCCTATGAACGATGCATTTATGGTTCTTGTCGGCCCCTCAACCACTTATGTACCAGCTCCCAACTTTATTTGACCTTCATATATGAGATAAATCTGAATGGGGGGCTGGTTAAGGACCGAAGGGTGCCCTAAAGGGCTCCTTGTTCACACCAATAACTAGTTGAATATATCCTTGAATAAATGCTATAAATGGAGGCCATGGGTGCAATAAGAAACCAAGATCTTCATAGTATTGTTATGCTGCCTCAATTCTCCTTTGAGAATCCTCTTTTCTCCTAGGATCATTCTAGTATCATTCCGATAGGCCATTCCACTCACCTCTTGAGGGAATAGGCATTGATTTTATTCATCATTTTCTATTTTTCTTCCATTGTAAGAAGATATATCCATTAAGGAACTCAAGATCCCTCCCAAGGAGGAAGAGGGGATTCATAAGTCCTTATTTTTCTCTACGGTGTTTTTCCAACTAATTTAGTTATCCATTGGTGGCATAATCTTGGTCATTGGTTGATTGTTTATGGTTCTAAAAGTTTCTTATGAATTCTAGTTTTATTTCCTTAGTTATTTTAGTTATTTTACTTGTTTATTTCATGTGCTTGGCTTGTTTAACTCATGCACTAACCTCTGTCTTGTCTAGGAGGCCCAACTAGGCATGGAAGTGCCCTTTTTTTTCTCACCCAAGTGATGGAACATACACAACAGATTGGCGACCATACTGGGGAAAGGTAGCAATTTCCACCCTATTTGGGCTTAGAGAGCACTTGTTTTTAACCCATTTTCCTTGTAGGTACCAAAACTGGCCTAGCCTTACCTGTCTAAAGTAATATTTTGAGTTGGAGGAGGAGAATTTCACTCAAAATACCCCCCCAGCACGTATCAGAACATGCACGGGTTTTCCAGCCCATAGACGCACACTCAGTGCACTGTACACCCAAAATAATTCTATTCTATGTGCATTCTGCGCACTGTGTGCCCAAAAGGCTTATGTTCTATGTGCATTTTGTGCACTTTTCACCCACTGCTCCTTTGTCAGAATTGCAACTCGCGCACATTTCCAGAGTTTCAAAATTCTAAGGGTTTTTGTGATGATTTGAAGGCCCCTAGCCTTCAAAATCTTGCTTTCATGCAATTTGTAAATTCACTCCACTTAGAATCCTTTACCATATGAAAGGTTAGCTAAACATAGGAACTTAGGGGGTTAAAAGAACCATATATTCTCCTCTTTTTCTTTGGTTTCCACATGGATGACTTGTTTTGTTTGTAAAATTTAAGTTGAGATTATTGCTATCAGCTATAAGAACACTTTCATTTGGACCAGAAATCAACTTTGATCATCGAGTATGCTCTTCTCTTGCACCATAAAGTCATCTTGAGAATCATAAAGGTGGTTAAGGGGATATTTTATGTCCCTTAACAAAAATATTTAGGAGAGGACAAAGCCCCCCTAGGGCTCCTCTTAGTTTCTTTTTGAAATCATCTTAAATTTGTAAAGGGCCCATACATGTCCACATGTTGCAAAATTAGGATAGTTTCTTGAAATTTCTTTCGTAGTTTACATCATTATGAGATTTTAAAGATCAAAGTAACAGGCCCATACATGCCCACATGCTTTCAATCTAGTATAAGTTTTCAAGATTTCTTAGTGTAAACAACATTAGGGAGTTTAAAGGATTGATAAGGACCCATATGTCCACATGCTAGTTCTTTAGGGGTTTTAAAATTACGCAAGGTTGTACCAATGACACTTAGTAATATAGGTAACAAATATTTGTAAGGACCATAGGAAATACACATGTTGCAAATTCACACTTAAATTATTAAAATTTGGCACATTTTATCGCTCGCTCACAAACAAAGTCACTCCTCACTCACATAATTTCCATCTCGAATTGTGGAGGTTGAAGTACGTTTTCTCGAAAGGAATTCTGAAATGTACCACTATTTCTTGAAGAAATTATCCACACCCACTTAATTCAAACGAGATTGGTTCACACCCCCAATCTCTCAGCCCACCACATTTAATTTTTTTCTAAAAAATCACTAAGTTTTCTTCCACAGGAGGTGCCAAAAGAATTTTTTAGTCTAGGTAAGATCTCGCGGGTAGGCATTCAAATAAACCCCTGTTATATGGTTCTCACATTTTCAAACATTAGAAGTTGACAAATAAGGAACTTTAAAATCCTCCAAGTCAAGTGTTCCTACACCATAAGGCTGGGAGATACCCGTGAAGGGTTGAAGGACGAGGTCCAGTTGTTCTATGCATCCCCCCTTGAGTCACCCAACTCTTGGAAGGGATCCAATGTGTGATCCATTTCTGAGGCCAAAAATATAAATGCTGCACTTTGACCGAGGTACCTAGTGGAAAAATTTAGGACATCTACCCAGGTGGCAATTGTGGGCTGCAATTGCACCTTGATCAGATTTTGTGTGGCTATTGGGAAATATCACCAACTCTTTCAGGATATGCACCATCCACCCCTCATTATAATTGATTATTTCATCCTTCACTAGTTCCTCTTCTGATGGCTTCAGATCCCACTGTTGAGTTCTCTTGGAAGGTGCAGTGCTATTTGAGAGGAAGAACGATACATATTTTTAGGACACGAGCATTTGCTTTATTCCCCCCCCCATGCAGACAAAATACACCTACCCACATGTATGCTTATTTACAATTCATTTATGTATGATGATCATTTTATTACATGCAATTGTGAGTTATATTGTGAAGGTCCAAATTATACAAGTCTCTTTTTCATTTATTTCTCTCATCACCATTTTCACATGTTCACTTTGCTAGTCGAACATAATATGGGACCCACAAAATCCCTGTCGTTCCAGATGCTTGCATAATATCCCTCCTATTCTAGGAGGAGTTCCTAGTCTTGTCGACTCACCAGCTCAACCATATCAGACCCCTGTGAGCACCACTATTTTTGGATCATCTTTGCTTGGTTCCACTTTACTTGGGTCCTATTCCCAAGGCCATCCATCCACTGTCTCTCCTTCACATGAAGGCGGGGGGAAAACTTCTTCTCAAGGGAGAAGTACAACCCCACCAAATGCCCCTCAAGGGTTAGGTCCACTACCTACTCACACCATGGCTGGAACTTATCCTCCACCAACAACCCCCATGCCATACTTGGTGTCTCTCAACATTCCTAATTTGAGTAAACTCACGAATGATCCTATTTTACATGACCCCACATGGCCCAATATGCCGACCAAAATACCCTCATATATTCCAAAATTTGAAGGAAAATTGGGGAAGATCCTGCCAACCATGTCATGACCTTTCACTTATGGTTCTCTTCAAACAACATCATGTATGACTCCATCCACTTAAGGTTATTTCAACAAACACTCACTGGTCCATCAACCAAATAGTATGTGGACGAAAAATTAGGGTCCCATGTGACTTTTGAATCCTTGGCCAAAGCCTTTTTGGCCTTTTTCCAACTACTAGTTTGTCATGAAACTGGTTTAGAAATTCTCATCTATTGAAAACAAACCTCAGCTATGCATATTTTTGACCACATCCATGAATGGCGTTGACGACGTAGTTTATGTAAAGAAGAAACCACCAAAGAAAAACGTCTCGATTGATTTCTAAAATCACTCGTCTCTATACTTGCCAAAGATGTGGCATCCACCTTCCCCCAATATGAAGAGGAAGCCATTAGCAAGGCTCAACATTTCGACCTCATTTATGCTTAGTCAAGTTACTTATACACTATATTACCTGATGCACCCAGACCCATACCATTTGGCCAGGAAAAACCTGGCATGTCTCACGCTGCGGATGGGTTGATTGGTACTACGACACACAACAACCCATACATCCAACCACCACCTATTTATGGTGCACCCCCATATATGAAACCATATGGAGGGCCATATTATTATCCTCATCCCCCTTACCAACATCCATATCCTATTTCTCCCCCTCCACCCATGGGTGGACCCTTGCTAACACCCATGATGCGCCCGACCTCTCAACCAAGTTCAGGTTCCCCTTATACCTTAGCACATAACCCAGGCACTAGTGAAAGCACTTTTCCTTCCTATTCTCCCTATGGATCATTGCCACAAAACAATCTTTATTTCCCATTTCTTGGTCCTCCACAACCAATTTCTCCTCCACATGGAAAACCACACATCGACGTTAACTTTGTTCAGCCCTCTCCCATTCAAAAAATTCATACTTTTGAACAATTGAATATGAAAAATCCAACCCATCAGTCGAATAATTCCAAGAATAAAGGAAAAAACCAAAACAATAATAACCCATGACCAAGGGGAAATAACCCCCAACAAAACCAACCTGTTGGGGGCAACCATAATCAGGGTAACCAGAACCCCCAAGGGGATTGTAACAACAAATGCCAAGGGAGGAAAAAAAAACAACAACTTCCTGATGAACTTCCCTTGCACTCTTTGCAGTGAGCATGGACATTGTTCTCACCATTGCCCCCAAATTTCCTAATTTAAATGGATGAAAGAATCCATGACTGCACCATGTCCTCCAGTGTCGCCTGCCCCTCAATAGGCCCCACAACAGTATTTGCAACAACCACCCCAACTGTATTACAAAACTCTATTCCACACCAAGGTGTGATGAATACTCGACAAGAGGTACATCCTACCCCACCACGAATGGGACAGTATCAAAACCCAGGTCCCATTCACCCTGGAAATATGATAGATCGCAATATCCTCCTCACTAGCGAAGAAGAAGTTCTTCTGAAAACACAGGGTCATCAATACAACACGCCCCACGAATATACTCCCACCACTTCGAAAGCAGCTCCAACTAAAACCAGTAAACCCTTGATGATTCCATGCCCTAGCACTGAACCCCCCATTTGTATCCCTCACATTCCATTACAATGGTATGTCAATAACCATCAGGCTAGGGCAACACATAATTACAGTCTGGTCGATGACTTGGCATAGTCTCCTACAACCATGTCTGTATTGGAGGTCCTCCAAAACTATCCAACTAAATGAAAATCCTTACTTTCCGCCTTGGGAGAAGTCGACCCAACTGATACTAGACTCATCACATTTGATCTAAATAGCGAAGAACCTTGTCTCCCTGCTCTAGTAGCTTTCCAAATACCAGTCAAGATTCAGAACATCATGGTTCATCAATGTATCATTGATGAAGTTGCATCATGTCCAAAAATGTATGGCATAAATGTGACTCCCCTAAGCTCGTACGATCCGCCATCACCTTAAGAGCCTATGATATTCGACCATCCTCCCCTGAAGGGCTCTTTCAAAATGTCCTCGTCGAACTCGGGGGAAAAACCATCCTCATCGGCATTGAGGTTATTGATGCCCCGCTCGATTTCAATATCTTATTTGTACGCAGCTGCATGTACGATATATTGAAGGTAATGGCCTCTTCTATGTTTTGAATGATGATGTTGCCCCACAATGGGAAAATCACCACCATCTACAAAATTACACATTATGATCCTAACCATTCTGCCAACATCGATAACATCTTACATCTTGTCTGCACTAGTTTCGATTCTTATTCACTCATATACATGGGCCCTAGAATTTTCAAGGACCCATCCTTGCTAGAGGCATACCATGGAGCACCACCTCTTATACATCCTTCAACACAAGTGTGCATTGTATCTTCTAATGGAACGGATACTGGAGACACAATTCCTCCCATTATGGCCTCTCCACACCTCGATGTCCCACCAGTTGAAGAAATTTTACCTCAGGGATTCCTTGAGAACCCTACTACACCACTTATCCCCGATTTCCCCCTCCCCCAGTGGCAAATCCCGATTTGGTAGACAATCCACAAATCCATTACTCAAATTCCCTTATTCTACCCCCCACCGAGAGTACAATATTTTCAGGTAGCGACAATGCTTACCTTTACCAACATGGTGCTCGCCATCCCTGTATGGTATCTACACCCAACTGTGATGGTTCCTCAATGATCTTTCCCTCCTCAGTCAGAGGGAATCCTGATGCATATTCCAGTACTAGCTTCAACCAGGCCACCCTCACCCCCAATTTCCAGCACCACTACCACGACTAGGGGTAGACAGAAGATGAAATATCCCACCACTCCACTTCCTCCCTGAGTTCAACCTCCTTGTACACTCTATGAAAGAGAGGGACACCCCACTAATATATGTCCTTCTTTTCCCGAGTTACACAATCTAATCCAACTTCCTCGAGCAACCACACCGCTCACTGCTTCTCCAAGAATGTCCAGTACTATGATCATGTCCTCCACTATAGGCAGTAAAGGGCTGTGAACCAAATTTACTTGCACCATTTGTTCAAAATATGGCCACTACACTCATCATTTCCCAACTCCACCTCAGTTTTTCCAGACGTTAACAACAATACAACAAAACTTTCAACAAGATCCCCCTCTACCACCACTTTCAGGTACCCATGTCATTGACATTAATTATGTCTCTACCTTAGTCTTTGAACGGATGATATGCCCTTGCTCTCTTTGTGACTCACTTTCTCATTTCACATACTAGTGTACTTTGATTGTTGAATACCGATGTCATCAATTAATGCTTATTCAAAATCATCTGATCACCTTACCTCATGTGATGCAAGTTACTCCCCCTATTCCTTCTCCAGATACTTTCAAAATCACCTCCCCTGAACCCCACCTTACCTCATGTGATGCAAGTTACTCCCCCTATTCCCACCCCTCCATGGTTCATAAATAGACTGTCTGAGGATATTCCCCCAAATCCTTCCAATTCTCCGGTACATTTCCCACAGTAAATCTTAGTCCCCCTACCATAGTTTATCCTCCACAGTGTCTGGACATTTTGTTTATGTCAAGCAATCCATCGCAACTTGGTTGCAATATCCCCTCTACATCTTTGCCACTTGAGGAAAATCACACTATGACAGTCACCCATGTCGCCTCCCTGGATCCCTTGTATTCTTGCATTTTCCAGTGTGACGAAGATATCCTGGAGGAACTCACTACCCCTGATTTCCCATGGAATGCACTCCATCACTGAGCACTTTCTCTCTCACATGAAGCCTTTGACCCTCCTCTCCAAACCTCTATATGGGCAATCGAAACCAAGGATTTTATTCCTTCTAGGCATATAGACTAGTTCAACACCCCTATCCCTTCCCCTGCCGCTTTTGAAGAAGCAAACATGGTCAATATCTCCCCCACTGCCAAAATCAACATTTCCATCAAACCTGGAATCATAGAAGAAATCACCATTGGCGTCATATGCTCCCCTGAGGAACTCAAAACTTACAAATCTCTCTTTCATGAATACCGATAAATTTTTTCCTGGTCGTATACGAAGATGCCTGACCTAGATCCTTCTATAGTCGAGCATCGCATTGATACATGGCTAGATGTTGCCTCTATCCGTTAAAATAAATACCCACTTCACCCATCCAAAGCTGTGGCAATCAAAGCTGAAATTGACAAGTTATGCACCATAGAGTTCATATAACCCATTGTGTATACCTCATGGGTTTCTAATCCCATCCCCATTAACGAAAAACATGGCACTATTCACATCTACATCGACTTTCGCGATCTCAACCATGGTTGTCCCAAAGAAAACTTTCCAACCCCTTTCATCAACCAAATTATTGATGACTATGCTAGCCATGAGGCATTTTCCTTCATGGATGGGTTCTCTGCATACAATCAAATCCAAATCCATCTGGCAGATCAGTATAAAGTTGCTTTTACTACCCCATGGGGTACTTTTTCTTATCACGTCATGCCTTTTGGGATAAAACACGCAGGTGATACGTTTTAATGGGCCATGACTTATGTTTTCCATGATCTTTCTCACATCATCCTCACTTACTTGGATGACCTCACTGCTTGATCCAAGAAATGAACCCAACATTTAGACGACTTATGCATCATCTTTCAAATATGTCTCTAGTATAATATCCTTTTGAACCCTCTCAAGTGTGTATTTTGTGTCACCGTAGGATGCCTCCTTGGGTTCATTGTCTCCCAACACGGCATAATAGTGGACCCCCTCAAGGTCCAAGCTATCACAGAAATTTCACCACCTAGTAATTTGCACCATATGCAGATCCTAGAAGGCAAAGCCAACTTTTTATGTTGCTTTGTCTCAGATTACACCACTCGCGCGCATGGTTTCCTTCACTTACTATGTCATGATATCCCATTTCGATGGGATGAACATGAAAAAACTAGTTTTGATGACTTAAAAGCAACACTATCCAATGCCCCTTTGATTAGTCCTCCAGACTATGATCGTGACTACATCCTCTACTTATCTGCCTCAACCGCTTCAGTAGTAGGAGTCCTCATCCAACTAGGGGATGATGGAAAAGAGCATGTCATTTATTACATTAGTAAAAATATTTTAGGACCACCCCTGAAATAAAATCATGA
>JZKD02S2340634.1:18273-36329 GCA_000966675.3 Picea glauca
TGTTTTGCCAACTAATATAGTTATCCATTGGTGGCATAATCTTGGTCATTGGTTGATTGTTTATGGTTCTAAAAGTTTCTTATGCATTCTAGTTTTATTTCCTTAGTTGTTTTAGGTTGTTTACTTGTTTATTTCATGTGCTTGGCTTGTTTAACTCATGCACTAACCTATGTCTTGTCTAGCAGGCCCAACTAGGCATGCAAGTTCCCTTGTTTTTCTTACCCAAGTTATGAAACAAACACAACATGATAGAACTTTATCACCCACTTCAAATTGAAGTTATCTTCTATGCTGATCAAATATGCGCTTGTTTCTTTACTGTTGCTCTACAACTGTTCTTTGATCTGATTATGAAGCTTCTGCATTTCTGTAGTGAAGTCTTCTGCTCCAACGCTTCTGATTTCATTATGCTCCAGATCTCTCAATTCTGATACTCCTATTGGATTCACCCCATACACTATCTGTAACACACTCTTTCCTGTGCTTTTGTTCACTGAGTCATTATATGCAAACTCTACTTGTGCTAGAATTTGATCCCACTGGCTATGATTTTCAATGACCAAACTTCTCAGCAAATCTTCTAAACTATGATTCACCACCTCAGTCTATCCATCCATTTGAGGGTGATATGCAGAACTAAAGGATAATTCTGTTCCCATTTTCTTCCACAACATCCTCCAGAAATGACCAACAAATTTGGTGTCCCTATCTGAAACAATACTCTTGGGAAATCCATGAAGTCTCACAACTTCCTTGAATTTTTTTTTTGCAATGTGTGTTGCATCATTAGTCTTATAGAATGGGATAAAGTGTACCATCTTTGAAAATCCATCAACTACCACAAATATGGAATCACTTCCTCTTTGTGTTCTTGGAAATCCTAACAAAAAAATCATGCTTATTGCAACCCAAGGCCTCTCTGTAATAAGAAACGCTTGATACAATCTAGTGTTCTGATTCTTTCCTTTTGCATACTGACAAATCTTACATCTGTTCACAAAATTCTTCACACCTGCTCTCATAACTGGCCAGTAGTACGAACTGTTCAATTGGGAAAATGTTTTTTCATGGATGAAATGTCCGACTAAACCTCCACTATGCTTTTCCTTCAACAGATTATCCCTCATTGAGCATTTCGGTATGCACAACTGAAAAATTTAAACAATGATCCATCTTGTATCAGATACTCTATCCATTTTCTTCTGTCTCTGAGCACAGGATTTTCACATGCTTCATATGCTTCTTTAAAATCTGGATCATAACAATACATCTCCTTAAGGTGTTCAAACCCTAAGGTTTTCACTTGAAATTCTTGGAGAATCAGACATCTCTTGCTCAATGCATCAACAAATTTGTTAGCATTACCAGAAATATATTTAACGACAAAAGTGAAATTTTTCATAAATTCTATCCACTTAGGATGTCTTTGATTTAACTTCTCCTGTCTGGTTATGAATTGTAAATCACGATTATCACTATACAAAACAAATTATTTTGGAACAAGATAGTGTCTGCATTTCTTCAAGGCTTGAATTACTGCATAAAATTATTTATCATATGTGGAGTACTTCCTCTTGGTCTCATTCATCTTCTCACTAAAATATGCAACATGCCTATTATCTTGGCTCAAGGCTGCTCCAATTGCAACTCCACTAGCATCACATCTCACTTGAAATGTCTTCCCGAAATTTGGCAAGACCAAAATCGATCGTTCTGTTATATTCTCCTTAAATATATTGAAGCTTTTCTTAGCCTCTTCTATCCATTTGAAAGACTTGTGTCTCTTCTTTGCTGTATCTAATATTGGTGCACAAATTCCACTGAAATTTCTAATGAACTTCCTATAGAAACTTGCTAATCCATGGAAGCTTCTCACCTCGAATATGCTTCTTGGTGATGGCCATTCTATGATTGCTTTCACCTTCTCTGGGTCCATCTTCAACTCATTTGAAGAGATAAAAAAAACCCAAATAAATGATCTTTGTCTTGATAAAAGAGGATTTGTTTAAATTTATCAACATATTCTCCCAGTGCAATCTTCTCATCACTAATGTTATATATCTAAAATGCTCTTCTTCAGTTTTACTGAAGACTAGTATATCATCCAGATATACAATCACAAACTTACCAATGAAATATTTCAATACCTCATTCATCAATATCATAAAAGTACTTGGGGAATTTCTTAAGCCAAATGGCATGATAAGCCACTCAAAGAACCCTTTGTTTGTATTGAAGGTTGTTTTCCACTCATCACCTTCTCTCATTCTTATTTGGTGATATCCACTCTTCAAGTCTACCTTTGAAAAATAATTTGCTCCACTCAAGAAATCCATTAAGTCATCCATCCTTGGCAATGGAAATCTGTACCTGATGATGATTTTGTTTATGGCCCTTGAGTTTGTACACATTCTCCATCCTCCATCCTTCTTCTAACTCAACACAATTGGTACTACACATGGACTCAATATTTCTCTGACCAAACCCTTGTCTAATAAATACTGGACTTGTCTCTTTACTTCCTCATTCTCTTGAGGTGTCAATCTGTATGCTTCTTTGTTCGACCAACTTTATCCTGGTATTAAATCAATGTGATGGATGATACTTATGATAGGTGGAAATGAGCTTGGAAACTCATCCAATACTATGTCAACACAAGTTTCCAACAACTCCTGAACTTCTTTAGGAAGATCATCCATAGAAGTACTTGTAAGGAAAACTCTAGGTTTCCTCACCACATCAAACTGCATCTCCTGTTCCTTCTTTAATTCACTCAAGAGTTCCTTCCCACTCATGAGAAGTATACTCATGCTGTCTTCTTCATTTACTTTCTTCTCCTCTATTGGAAAAAACATGTGTGTCCTACCATGCTTTTCCAAAGTATAAGTATTTTTTCTCCCATCATGAATGACATTCCCGTCATACTTCCATGGTATTCCCAACAAAACATGACATACATCCATGGTAATAACATCACAAAGAATCTCATCTGTATATCCTCCTATATTAAATTCAATTAGACATTGTTTAGTTATCATTATCTGGTGACCTTTCTACAACCACGAGACTTTATATGGACTGAGATGTGCAGTTTTCTCCAACTCCAATTTCTCCACCATATCTGTGGATACTAAGTTATCAGTGCTCCCACTATCAATTATCACCTTGCATACTCTATCCTTAGTCTTGAAAGAAGTTCTGAACAAATTGTTCCTATGTACTAGCTTTTCAACCTATGGCTCTGGTTTTAAGAGAACCTTCTTCATCATCAAAGATTTTCCATATTTTTCACCTTCTTCTTCAACATTCCACTTCTACGCTTGTGAAATGTGAGCTTCACCTCCTTCTTTCTTTCTCCCAGGGCATTCCCAAGACATGTGTCCTGTCTTTCTATAGGAATACCACTTTACTTCTCCTCTATGTTTTCCTCTTCCTCAAGGAAAGGACTTTCTTCCACCATGTTGTTTCCCTTAGGAACTTCCTCCTCTTTCAGAGTGACTATGTGGTTTTTTAGTCTCACCCTTGGGTTTCTATACCTTGTCATGGGAAATTACTTTACCTCTGTTTAGGCTTCTACCTCAACTTCCTTGACTCTTCTTCCTAGCCAACTTTTCCTTCTCTTTCAGTGCAACCTGATAAGCATCCTCCACTGTTCTTACTATCATCATGCTGATTTCGTCCTAGATTTCATATCTCAGGCCATTGATATACCTGACAACTTTTTCATCACCCTTTTCTCTCTGTCCAACCCTGATGTTCATCTTGTAGAAATCCTCTGTGTATTCTTTCACTCTCATTCCCTTCTATCTCAGGTTCTGCAATATCCTGGACACATTTATCTAATAGTCCTTGGGTGTGAATTTAGATTTCAACTTGGCTACCATTCTATCCCAATTATTTATCTTTTTCTTTCCTTTGCTCCTTCTGTCAGCCTACAGTTCATCCCACCACAATGCTGCATGTCATTTAATATGGTGACAACATGTTTCACCTTCTTCTCCTCATTGACATCTTCATAGTCGAAGTACTTTTTCATTGACCTTATCCAATCCAACAATTCTTCAGTGCCTAAATTGCCTTCATACATTAGGATGTCTATCTTTTCTCTAGCTCCCAATTTCACGACCGCTTTAAGCAAGCGTTCTTACACAACATTCTCTACTACAACTTCTTCAACTTCCCTTTATTCCCTTTCTGCATCACTGATGTCTCCAACATCAGGTGCTCTCCTTTGTGCCGTCTCCATAGAATCCAACCTATCACGAAGTTCTCTCATCTCCCTTTCTACAACTTGATTTGCTACAGGTGGCTCTGCATGTCTTCTAGGTGGCATTGTGCTAACCTTTTCTTCACACACAAAGCACAATTAGCAGCTCTGATACCACTTGATGCAACCCCCCTTCCCTCCTAGGGGTTGCGCAACCTCCTAGTCAAGGATCTTCAAACAATTGAGCTAAATTATCTCATCAGGACCCTGCTAGCCCCCAACTTGATTTAACGCATTCCCTTTTTATCTCCTCAGGTGCAGGTCATATGGAACCCGCGGGCCCTCTCCTTAGATCCTTTTAAAATCTTAACATTGACGGGAGATAGCTCCTTCCACTAGCTCCTCTCCGCATGTGACCTCAAGCTGTGACCCGGGGATAAATATCCTAATCTCTTCATGACTTCAAACTCTGGATTCCTTGGATGCAACAAATCTCTTTTTCATGCGAACTCTGAACCAACGAAGCCACCCAGAACCAGATCTACAGTTCACGTTCCCTTTGAAAACCAACGACTAGGATCACTTCGTTATTTCGAACTTTGACGATCCCACTCCTCAATACTTCAAAACACTCTGAAACATGAAGTGCCAAAATTATTCATGACTAACTTTCATGCAGCTTTTCCTAGATCTGACAGTCTGGGACGATTCCACTTCTTTGGAACAGATCTTTCTTGTTGATTTGTAGAATCTTTAGGGGATCCTCCCTATTGAAGAATTCTCGCTCGCAATCTCTCCCGATCTTGTTATTCTTCAAGACCTCTAACTCCTTAGAGAACATTTTCAACACTTAGTCAAAATTTGACTTCTGTGCACACCTTGCAACAAGTCTTCTCCTCAACTCAACTTCTTTGTGAGAAACTGTGCACGTCTTACAACAATTTTTTAACTAACCCGATTTCTCCTCTTGATAAAAATAACTTAAGTATATTTCACCTATGCACACCTTGTGAGGTCTTCTACACTTCTTCTCAAACCAAGATTAAAACTACTCCTTCTGAGATTCTGAGTCAAAAGAGTTTGTCAATGCACTCCTTGCAAATGAAATCTTCATGCTATCTCTTCTGAGCTTCTGATTATGAAAGATGAAGAGAAAAAAGTGAGATCCTTCATGGGTCTAGCTGGATACTACAGAAGATTCATTTTAGGGTTTTCAAGGATTGCTCACCCAACTAATTCCTTACAAAGGAAGGGGGTGACATTTCAGTGGAAAACAAAGTGTGAAAGGAGCTTCCAACAATTGAATCAATTGTTAACCAGTGCTCCAATTTTGAGAATTGTAGATCCAAATGAATATTTCGTGGTTTTCACATATGCATGCAAAGAATGACTTGGTGGAGTCCTTAGTCAGTACGGATTTGTGATATGTTTTAAATCCAAAAAAATGAAAGAGCATGAAAGGCTCTATGCCACTCATGATTTGGAGTTGGAAGCCATAATAAACGCCTTGAAGAAGTGGAGGAACTACCTCATGGGAAAAATATTTGAGCTGAGGACAGAGCATAATGGTTTGAAATATTTGTTTGATCAACCAACTTTAAATGCCAGGAAGAGCAGATTGTTAGAATTCCTCTGTGAGTATGAATTTAATAACAAGCACATCAAAGGAAAATAGAACAAAGTGGTTGACACACTCAAAAAGAGAGTGCATGAACTGCATGCTACATCCATTAACATGTATCAAACTAATCTTAAAGGATTTCTAAGGCTGCAAAAGAATATTTGCAGTGCATGGAGTTAGTAAAAAAATTACAACAAGGTAAAATGCAACAGAAGGTTGAAGATTATAAATTGGGAAATGACGAAATTATCTTGTACATGAACATAATTTATGTACCAAATTCTCAGGAATTCAGAAGCATGATCTTGAAAGAGATGCATAATGTACCTTATGTTGTACAGCCCGGATATCAAAAAACAATTGCAACGGTCAAAAGCCAATACTATTGGCTAGGCATGAAGAAATAAATCACTGAGTACATTGCTAAATTTCTGGAGTGTCAAAAGGTCAAGGTTGAGCATAGACACCTAGCTGGGTTGCTACAACCATTTCCCATTCTTGAGTGGAAATTGGAAGTGGTGTCAATGGATTTCATCACTAAATTTCCCAGAACAAGCAAGCAACATGATTCTATCATGGTGGTGGTGGACAAGCTTACTAAAGCTTCCCATTTCATTCCAATGAATATTTCTCACAAGGTAACCAATGTTGCCGATATTTATATGAGGAAAGTAGCACGCTTGCACAAAATACCCAGGACAATTGTGTCTGACAGAGACCCAAAGTTGACCTCAAATTTCTGGAGGGGATTATTCAAAGGGTTCATAACAAATATGAACTTCAGTACAACTTATCATACCGAGTCTGATGGGAAAACAGAAAGGGTGAAACAAGTGATAGTAGATATGCTAAGAATGTATGTGATGGAAAAACCGTGAAAGTGGGAGGAATATCTATACTTGGTAGAATTTGCTTACAATAATGGGCACCAAGCATCTCTGAAGATGAGCCCATTTGAGGCACTCTATGGCAGAAAGTGCAACACACCAATAAGATGGGACAACCTATATGATAGATCAATGGTTGGGCTAGAGTTGCTTAGGGAAATGGAGGAGAAGATGTCAAAGATAAAGAAGAATTTAAAGTCTTCTCAAGACAGGAAGAAAATCTATGCCAATAAGAGAAGAATTCACAGAGAATTATGTATTGGTGATCATGTGTTTCTGAAAGTGAAGGCCAATAGAATTTCTCTGAAGTTGGTAAATTGTTCCAAATTGGCAGCTCGTTACTATTGACCATTTGAAATCCTAGAAAGGATTGGGCCTGTAGATTATATTCTTGCATTACCTGCATCTATGACCATTCATAATGTATTCCATGTATCATTACTTAAGAAATATATACATGATGCTAATCATGCTATTGATTGGAATGCGATTAAGGTAGAGCAAGAAGATTGTTTTCAAGTGAATATGGTATGCTTTATGGATCGAAAATTGAAGTAGCTCTAGAATCGATCCAGAGAGCTTGTAAAGGTCTAATGGACCTGGTACAGTCCTGAGGATGTAACTTGGGATCATGAAGATGCTATGCGGGAAAAATACCCACATTTTTTTGAATATTTTAGAAATCTTGTTGATATTATGTAAATAAGATGCACTAAGGACAATGCATAAATAAGTCGAGGGGATTCTAATACTCCAAGGCTGAACCCCTTCTGAATTGTAAACATGTTTTGTAGGCTAGTGTTGGCACATGGGCATACCCAGGGTTCAACGCTACAACAATGCACCAACAAAACCCTAACTATCGACCCTTTCGGAAACACTTGTGAAGCAGATGAAGTCTCACCCGGGGTAGAGGCAGGGGTGGTTGCAGGACTCAGGTGTCTGCAACCTTAGATAGGACAAATATCTGTGATTGTAATACTTAACATAGCACTTAGCACCGATAGTTAATCAATATTTAACCTCTATCTACTCCACAGATAAAATAGAGCATCACATCATTCATTCATATCTAATGTATCTAAGCACTTATCATAGAGAAGTAGGTTAGATCTAACAGATTCAGGCACTAGCACATTCATATAATTCATGTCTAACATCCATATACATCATTAACACAAAGCATAAACAGATATATCTATCTATATGAAAGCACTTAGCAAGTAAATACATAAACACATCAATAGATTGCACAAAGCAGAGAAACACAACATATACGTGGTTCACCCTCACCCTGGGGCTACGTCCACCAAATATTCTTCTTTATTATCTTTGTCAAGCTTCTTACAGGCACATAGCATCAAAATCCTACTCTGCAAAAGACAGGAGATCTGTGCACACTCCATTAGATCCTCCTTCTTCAAGCTAGGGTAAAGCACCAAACCTTCTTACAATTATTTGCACGTAGCTCTGCAAGTCTTACACAGTATGCACAGAGCACTTACAATCCTTCAATCACATAGATCTAGCACTTATCCATTCATAACTACTCTCTTCTTACATTGCCTAGACATCTATTTATAATTTTAAAAATAGGCCTAAACATGGGTAAACCGATGAGCCAACATCCCATACTCGTTACATAATCCCAAATCCCAAAAAGGACCCAATAAGGGGCCAAGATCCCACGATCTCTACTTCATCTTGCAATCCTCCTTCGTCAGGTTGTCGAAGTCTCAAAATAGGTCAAAATTGACCAAGGATCTCCCAAAACTTGGTCAAGGGCCAACATGCCCCCAACACTCACCTGTGACTCGTCCCGAGTCACTCTGATCTGGGTAGTTCTACTTTGAAAGCCTCAAGATTGACTCAAGCTGCTTTGACTTGCTGTTGTGCCATGACCTCTTGTGTAGCGAACTCTTGGATGACTACCTCGTTCACAGGTCCTCCAGACGTTGTTCAGATATAGTGACAACCTTCTCGAGTTCTTCTCCTCGACCTTCAAGCTTTGTGAACAATTGGTAAGGATTATCTTGTACAGGTTGGAGCCTCTGAGTTACTTCCATAAATCTACTATGGATAGTGTGAACCTACTATTAGGTGGTGCACTGCTCTTGGGATCGCTTCATTCTTTCCACAACTGACAGGGGCTTCAACTGCACTTGTTTCATTTCGGCTTGATACTTCACCTCTTAGAGCTGCAACTCCAGTGCCTTCAGTTCTGGATTCTCAGTGAGTTTCTTGTAGTTTTGGGCACTGCGATCAATAAGTTTCTTACATTCCATAGAAAGGGATTTTATTCTCTCAACTGCACTTTGAGAAGTTGCTTCTCTTTGATCCCTTACATCCTGTGGAGTCTCGGGCACTGTGCAGAGCTCTAAGTCTGCTATGCATTGTTGTAGTTGCTGGATAGCTTCTGTGAGCTGCTCTACTTGCTGCGTGACTTGATCCTTTTCTTTTATTTCTACGACTATCATAGAGCGAAGTGCTCTGCTGACTTCTTCTTTCACTTCGAATTTCTCTGTGAGCAACTGTTCTTTTCCTTGTTGTATCTGTTCCTTTTCTTAATCAAACTTCACTTGGAGAGAAATATTTTCCTATTCTCCAGCTCAACATTTCTCTATAAGTACTCCTTGCACTTGCTTCAAGGCCTGGGTGGCTTGTTCTATTTCTTCTTGTGCTTGTCGAAGGCGAGCTTCAACTGTATCAGCTAGTCAGTGGAGTTGGGCTGGCTCATCTCCCAAATCTGGTTCTCTCGATGGCAGGGGCACAATGGAGACTGCTAAGATGGACTGAAGGGCTTACTATACCCCTCAGAGTTCGATTTCAATCCAATCATACATTTCTTCCCGATTTTCTCCTTGTTTCTATGTTATTTCCAGTGAAGCATCGTTCAGGGTTGCTATGATGAAATCAAAATCATCGGAGGTGAGGACAATATGCATCTTCGTCATGGTGGCTTTCAATTTCTTCTGGGAAGAAGGTTTCAAGGGGGAAACTTTCCTCTTTTTCAAGGGGTCAACCTCGTCTCTAGGTGGTGTTACTTTGTTGGGCCTTTGTTCATCTTCTACTTCATCATCACGCCCTCAGTCAGGTGATACTGAATGAGTCTTTCCTGAGGTGTTGCTTAATTTTTGGACCTCCTCAGTCTTCTTTTGTCTGATGGTTTTGGGTGGATTCTATTCTTTGTGAGTGTCCTCTGGGCTGTCAAGATCATATATCTATGCAGGGTTGGTGGGGATAAGGAGGTCAGCGGACCATTCCTTAGTGATTTCTTCAAGGTCTTCTTCTGTAATCTTATAATATGACTGGAGCTACTCTTGATGTTCATCTGCTCGCACTGTAATGTAGATGAAGTGCCGATATGTGTTGAACTTCATCAGGGGTCATAACCTTTGTAAGGTGTTCGAAGTCATGTGAGGCTCAACTTCGATGGCCCACTTTAGCTGGAGGTAGTATGTATGAAACAAAGCATTTGACTACCACTGTTTGTTCATATCAGTTGAATACCACAGGGTAGCGAACTTCACGGAAAGCGGTTCAAACGGCTCGATGTCTAGGAAGGTCACTCCTTTTGGCATCTCCCAGGAAACAAATGCAATGAGGACCAGGAGCTAGCTATAATGAAATTCATAACCATGATCCTATGTTTCTCGACAATCTAGTTCCAACTGGTTAACTAGGTACTTTGCCTAGTTCATCTGTAGGCCTTCCGCACACTTCCCTACGAGGTCAACGACAAAGCCGGTGACCTACGTAGGTCAGTTCTTCCTTACTAACTTTCCAGCTATCAATTGACATGATAGGTGCACTACTCCACTCTGGATGGAAGCTATCTTGTAGCCTCTTGTTCTCTTCTCAACGTCTCCATATGTATCCTTGATCTTCTGTGCGAGTGCGCGATCTACGGCTTTTCCTGGATAAAAGTCCTGTGGGTCGGGTCCTTGCATAATCAGTCATGCAATCCTATGGATCATCGTTGGGTCAACTGTAATGCAACAGTCTATCCATAAGTAGCCGCCATGTTAACATGATAGTAGCAGCTTGACACAGGCATTAACTTCCTGGTGTCTTCCAAAGTGTGGGATCTTCATAACATTCAGCAGGGTGGACTACGCGAGGTTCATCGTCCATGATTGGGGGATTATATTCAAGTTATTCCCCTTAGTTATGGTTAGGTACTTGTATCAGGTGAGCATACCATAGATCTTGCGATATCTGAGGTTGAAGTCACTGAACTTCAATGCTGTGATCTTATTCTGGTCTGCTCGAATTGCGCATATCCCCTTCGGAAGATACGTAGTGACCATGGTGTACTCAAAGTCTCTTGGTACATTATCACAATTCACCATGCTAGCCAGAGGTAGGATGTAATCCAAAAATATGGATGGAATCAACTTCATGTTGGGTAGGTCGTCTCTGTGCTTTGGTTGTCGGGATGGCCTCGATCCGCAAAAAGTCGACAAAGAGGCTTGCAGTCCTCTCATCAATGATTCTTGTACACCTTTAGACATTGACATGACTCTTTCAGTCATGAGGTCGATCAAAACTTCTTCGACAACTCTCTTTGCAGCACTAAACTCGTCTGATATACACACTCGGGGTTGGAAATATTCGGGTTCGAGGAGTAACTTTAAACACTACAATGGGATAGAGGGAAATACCACAATGATCACTGTGTAAAATCAACAAGTCTGCAGGCTCAGATTCACGGTTAGCAAAAGTGTTCTCGGTGCATGGCACAATGGGATAAATAGATAACTTGGCAACAAATTGCTTGCAACAGTCGAAAAGCCTTCATTAACTCTGTTATGTCCATTATAGCGCAGTCCAACAGTCTGGTGGTGAACCATAAATTCCTTTATACCCGTTCAGGGGGTCAGTCGAATGGTTATATTGGTCCCAATGGCTATATTTCTTTACCCTGATGAAGTGCCATGTGACGCTATTCTGTTATCCTGATGAAGCTCCAATTTTGCAAATTTTCCTTCTACAAAGTTCCCTCTGGAACCTTCTATAACTTGTCGATCTTAGCTCTCTTCTTACTTATCTTTCTGGCTCTCTTCCCAGTGAGTTTTGTCTTGGTATGCCTTTTTCCATTTTGATTCTTATCTTCTTTTGGCATAGTTACTTTGCATTGTTGAGATTCTTTCCTAGGATTCGAGGGTGATACTTTATCTAGAACATGTACTTCAATCTTCTGTGGGTCATCTAGTGTTCTTGCAACTTAGACATCCGGGTCTCTGGTGTTAAATATCTTCTATCTATTCTTATGTTCTTCAATTAAGTGTGTGATCCTTCTAGTCATGAAATCTTTTAACTCTTGCTTCTTCTGCTCTAAAAATTATTCTTCTTCCTTCCTTCTAGCCTGAGCTCTTTCAATCTAAGGTTTTCCTAGTAACATGGTAAATGGGGCGTTGTTCTCAATAAATTTAACAATCTCAAAATATTCCTCTGTCAAAGTTCCATTGGCAATCATAGATATCTGGGTGAGCTTTCCACATAGGTTTATCAACTTTCCTCTAAATAAACCTATTCCTCCCAATGAAGGAGTCATAGCACGCTTCCCTAAAAGTTACCAAGTTCTCTCTATCATGATGTTCACCTGTGTTTCCTCATCTAGAATATAGTCAATGTCGAAATCTCCTATTCTTTATTCAAGGCATTCTTTTTCTTTGAAGATCTTTGATAAGATGACATGTCGGTGGTCATTCAGGGTTTCTTTTATCTGTAGCAGTACTTTCTCTGAGTCTTTCCAGGCTCTTCCATTTCTGGATCTACCTTAGGGTTTTCTTGTTTCATGTTCATTCCTTCAAGCTTAGAAATCATTTTAGGGAAATCCAATGCTTCATGGTCCATATCTTTGCAACAAAGACAACTAGGTCTTCTCCCAGAGCATTCCTTAGAAATATGTCCTGGTTTTTTGCAACTGTAATAGAGGGTTAATCCTCTCCTTCTTTTAAATGATTCCCAACTCTTTCTATACTGTGTGCTAGGGTCATAGTAGCTAACCTGAAAAAATTTCTTTCTAGGATCCTACATCCACTGGTTAGTCCAAACATTCTTTCTATGCATAGGTATAACATATCTTTCACTATTGTTATCAGATCTATGCATATCAAACCTTCTTTCATCTATTAGTGCCCTAGTTTTCAATCTAGGACAAAGTCTATCAAACATACCTAGATCCATACTTTTGAAACAAAAATTTCCACTTATCTTATTTCTACAGAGCACAAAGCTTTCAGATCTAGAACTTTTCATTATTCTTACCTTTATCAGAGCACATAGCTTGCAGATCTTACCTCTTTTCTTCAGATATGACCTCTTTTCTTGGCACAAAGCTTCAAAGGTCAAGTAGAATGCTGCGCATTATGGAAACATATCTATGTATATATCTTTCACAGTTTTGGGAAGGATCTTTACACAAAGCCTCTTCTTCCTTAGTTCCCAACAATCACAGTTTTAGGTCTCGACAACAGAACCATTTGTTGGCACAAGGGAAGACCCAGGGTTCAATGCTACAACAACTCAACAACAAAACCCTAACTACTGGCCCTTTCAGCAACACCTACAAAGCATATGAAGTCTCACCCGAGGTAGAGGAAGGGGTGGTTGTAGGACTCAGGTGTCTGCAACCTTATCTAGGACACAGATCTGTGATTGTAATACTTAATAGAGCACTTAGCATCGACAATTCATCAATATTTAACCGCTATCTACTCCGTAGATAAAACAAAGCATCACATCATTCATTCAGATATGATGTATCTAAGCACTTATCATAGAGAATTAGGTTAGATCTAACAGATTAATGCACTAGCACATTCATATAAGTCAGATCTAACATACATATACATCATTAGCACAAAGAATACACAGATCTATCTATCTATATCAAAGTGCTTAGCAAGTAAAGACATAAACACATCAACACATTGCACAAAGCAAAGCAACACAACATATACATGGTTCACCCCCACCCTGGGGCTACACCCACCAACTCTTCTTCTTTATTATCTTTGTCAAGCTTCTTACAGGCACATAGCATCAAAATCCTACTTTGCAGAAGACATGAGATCTGCATGCACTCCACCAGATCCTCCTTCTTCGAGCTAAGGTAAAGAACCAAGCCTTCTTACAATTACTTGCATGTAGCTCTACAAGTCTCACATAGTATGCACAGAGAACTTACAATCCTTCAATCACATAGATCTAGAACTTAGCCATTCGCAACTTCTCTCTTATTACATTTCCTAGACATCTAGTTATACTTTACAAAATAGGCCTAAACATGGGTAAACCCATGGGACGACATCCCATACCTGTTACATAATCCCAAATCCCCAAAAGGACCCAAAAAGGGGTTGAGATCCCAATATCTCTGCTTCGTCTTGCACTCCTCCTTCGACAGGTTGTCGAAGTCTCGAAATAGGTCAAACTTGATCAAGGATCTCCCAAAACTTGGTCAAGGGCCAACAACTAGTGAGCCAAGTGATTATAATCTAGGTGGCTTATGTGGTGCTAAAGGCCAGTGAGCCTATTTTTGTATATGTAATCATGCATATCATTAATATAAAATACATCACTGCATGTAGACCGGCCACAAAGAAAGAGTTATGGGGGACTAAGCTCCACTAGGTAGGGAAAGGGAAGGGGATAAGAGGATAGGAAAAAGGGCTAAGATTGAGGGCTTAACCATAAGGGAATATTATAATTTATTTTCCTTAAAATACTAAGGTTAGGAAAATAACTCCTGTTATCCTAAGTTCCTATGGGAAGGGGAATGAATGAGAAGTGGAGCTCATCCAGCTTCATGAAGACAAGTGTCCTATTTGGGACATGCAATTTTATGTGGGAAATCAGTTCATTATGGGGGTTCACTCGACATTCTTTCCAGACTCTCAATTCACACACTCACACACTCACGCATTCAGACACTGAGCATTCACACAACCAACCACTTCCTCCATTGTTGACCTCTACAAGATCCCTAAACTATAAAACCCATGAAGCTAACTCGTTTTAATCCTGTGAAGCACAACACGATTGCGTAGTGCCTGAGCCATATCACACCCTAGCCTTATTGTTGTCACTACCCACATTTTTCTATGGAATGGTGTGGTTTACTGTCATTACCAGAGTCCATACCTGATTTTGTTGCTATGATTACCCTGAATGGAATGGACTAGGAGATGGACTAAAGAAGAAGGTTGTTAGGCCTATGAGAAACTCTCTCCAGGTGAGAGAGGTTGTTGGGGAAGTGATTTTCCCCGAGGGAGCCTCACGACAATTGTAGTTCTCTGAGACTTCCTATCCAGCTTGTTGCTGAAGCCCTATAAAGGGGAGTGGGGAAGCAAAGGGGCTGTCGAGTAGAGAAGGGGCACACTCCCTGGGGTGCGACAAGCATATGGGGAATGAGGGACTATAATATGTGGATGTGAGTGGACTCTTGGGGGACATAATCCTTCCTGGAGACTTTTTAACCTCATCCTAGCCTAGGATTCCCTTTTACCCTGGGTGGAGTTTAGTACCAGCTCGGGGGTGACCCAATGCGGATAGCTTGGAGCAGTGTGGTCTAAGGTTGGGAGGTTTGTTGAAGGTCTACATGCAGTTGGTGGCCTTCATAAAAAGATAAGTACCATTTCTATGTTAATTTGTATGTTGTGTATCCTATACATGCATTGATATTTATAATATTTCCTGTGTAAGATGTTTGTAGGAGATTACTGTGATTTCCACATTAAATTGTGTATTAGTAGAATTCATATTATCTATTTAAGTTTATATGTATGATTTTCTGCAAAGAGCTCTGTGTGCCATAGCCCAGCGGGTCTATGCTTGGGTATAGAAAATTTTGTTTATTAGAAACAGAGTGAGAAATTTTTATTTCAAGTGACATTGCCCAACAGGTGGCTAGGGGTGTTGCAACCGATATTGAAGGAGAGAGAGATGTGTAAGTTCCATCTTTGGAGTTAGAGGCCTTTGCTACACCAATCAAAGTTAAGAAAGTCAACATTGGGATGAACAACAATCCTAAAATGGAAAGTATTGGATACTACCGGGATGAGCAAACATTAGAAAGGATAACATAGTTTCTGCATGGATATAGTGACTTATTTCCAACAACCTTTATGGAGATGAAATTCATAATAGGGGAGCTAGTTGAGATGAAAATACCCCTCAAAATTGAGGCTAGACCTGTTAGACAAAGACCTTATAGGAGGAATCCAGTGTATAAGCAAAAAGTAAAAGCATAAATTGACTGAATGTTGGAAGCTGACATTATAGAACCAATAGAGGAATCTGAATGGATCAGTCCCATGGTAGTCTAGAAAAATAAGAAAGGGGAGATAAGGATTTGTGTTGATTTGAGGAAACTTAATGAAGCCTTCTTACATGACCCTTTCCCTACTCCTTTTACAGATGAGGTCTTGGAGAATGTGGGAGGCCAGGAAGCATATTCATTCACAGATGGATTCTCAGGGTACCATAAGATCAAAATAGCTCCAGAGGACATGTATAAGACTAATTTTGCTATAGAATGGGGATCCTACCAATATACAGTCATTCCCTTTGGATTGAAGAATAAACCATCTATGTTTTCAAGGGTAGTCATAGCTACTTTTAAGGAATTCATACATCAGTTTCTAGAAGTATATATAGATGACTTGACTGTGTATAGTATTTTGAAATACCATGTATAAGTTTTAAGAATAATGTTGGAAAGATGCAGGGAATGTCAGATATCATTAAACATCAATAAATTCATTTTTGGTACACCTTTTGGGATATTACTGGGACATATAATGTGAAAACAAGGCTTACTAGTTGACCCTGCTATGATTGTAGTCATTGTGAATTTACCACCACCAAAGTCAGTGCACCAATTAAGAGCCACACTGGGACATACATGATACTACATGAAGTTTATAAAGGGGCATGTGTATATTACTGCACCAATGGAAAATTTGTTACAGAAGGACACCATATTTCAATGGAATGAGGATTGTCATCAAGGATTGGATACTCTAAAGGAAAAGATGGTGACAACACCTGTATTAGTATTTCCATATTGGGAAAATAAATTTCATGTGCATGTAGATGCATCAACAATAAGAATTGAAGCAATTTTTGCACAACCATGAGTAGGGGACTTAGACCATCCTATAGCTTTTTCAAGCAGAAATTTGTCAGAATCTGAGCATAATTACAACATCATAGAAAGAGAAGGCCTATCCATGGTATATGCACTTCAGAAATTCAGGCATTATGTATTGGGTAAACACTTTAAAATGTTCACAAATCACTCTGACCTCAAATATCTAGTCAACAAGCCAGTGTTGGGGGGTAGAATCTTCACATGGTTGTTATTATTCAAAGAATTTGATTTTGAAGTAATAGTCAAACTAGGGAAGCTGAATGCAAAACCTGATCACCGGTCAAGGGTAACCAATGGAGAGGAACCTACTAACTTGGAAGAAAAATTCCTTGATGCACAATTATTTTTAGTACAGATAACTGATGAATACTTCATTGATATCATTGAATACTTAAGTACATGAGTTGTGCCACATAAATTTAGTACCGCACAGAAGAAAAACTTGGTTTTCAGAGTTTGAGACTATCAAATAATTGCAGGTTATTTATACAAGATGGTCGCAAATAATATTTTGATAAGGTGTGTATGGGAACATGAATGACCCAGGATTTTAGCAAAATATCATGAAGGCATAGCTGGAGGAAACTATGTAGGAAAATCTACCACACAAAATCTATTGTGCGCAAGACTATGGTGGCCAACAGTTCATAAAGATGCTAAGGAATATTTCCAGAACTGTGATGTCTGTCAGAGGGTTGGCAAACCCAAAAAGAGGGATGAGATGCCCCTAAGACCACAAGTAAATCTGCAGGTATTTGACAAATGGGAAATATATTTTGTCAGACCTATTAATGCACCAGCAAGAAGGCCAGGATCCAGATATATCATTACTGCAACCGAATACTTAACTAGATGGATAGAAGCAACACTAGTCAAAGATTGCAATGCAGAAACAACAACACTCTTCCTATTTGAGTAGTTGATCACCAGATTTGGATGTCCCGGGATTTTTATGAGTGACCAAGGAACTCATTTTATTAATAGTACCATCAAGGCTATGATTGAAGAGTTTGAAGTATATCACTAGAAGAGTACACCATATCATCCTCAGGAAAATGGGACAATAAAAGATTTCAATAAGATTTTGGAAAATTCTTTGACAAATATCTGCAATATTAATAGGGATGATTGGGACTTGAAAATACTAGAAATATTATGGGCATACAGGACTACATGAAA
>JZKD02S2340634.1:53158-69106 GCA_000966675.3 Picea glauca
ACCATACAATCAAGGCATGTGTTTTGTCCTAACATGTCATGAAAGTTCAGTCCATACAAGCACAACTTGAAAACAAAATCAACATTGGCCCCATTCACATTAATTGTTCTATAGACTTGTTGTTTGATTGTCGAATTGTTTGTGTGAGTCATGTTTGTGTCTGGAAACCCTCCCATACTGTCATTGCATGCGTTTAGTATAACCATGTGAAATTTTAGTCCATACAAGCACAAATTGAAAAAATTTCAACGTTGTCCCCATTCACATGTCATGATTTATATGCACTGGTTTCATGTACATGAGCAAGCGTGCCTTATTTTTGAGTTATCAAATATCATATAATAACTAAATAGGTGAAATAAGCATAGTTGTGCATTTATAACCTTGCCGAGATTCTCTTAGTTTCGAGAATTGTTTAATATTATCTACTAAATGAGGCCAACCACCTGAAGGTGGAAGCTCATCTGTCCACCCCCCCCAACGTCACTCTCAATTCCACAAAACTCGAAAAAATGTGTACTAGAAAATAAATGAATGTGTTTTTTGTCATAATTAAGAAATGTCTCTTATAACATATATCGACATACTAGAAAATGAAATAATTAAACTTGAACACTAATTTATACAGTATACCAATACAAGTCCATACCTCATACAATATACTAATATTTAGTCATACCTCATACACTTCAATGCAATTGATCATCTTCTCCATCCAAGTCCACATCTGTATCATCCAATCTAGATTCAACATTGTAAGGATTGGCCATATCATCATTGTCATCGTCGATGTCATTTTTGATAAAGTCATCATTGATATCATCTTCATGAACATTGTCCTACATCATCTGGTTCAACTAATTCTTCAACATATTTCCATGGAACATGATAATCTAACTCATGTTGATCCTCTACATCATCTTCTTATTCAATACCCTCTTGATCTTCCTCTACATTATACTTTATTGGCCTTCCTCTTGGATCATGTCTAATAACAAATGACCAACCCCCTCTACATGAAACCTCTGAGTAAAATACCTATTCGCATTGACTTGGAAGAACACAGGGCTCTGTTCTTGGTTCAAGTGACCTTGTATTAACCATGGTAAATTTATTAGCATGTTCAATAACAATTTTATTAGGATCACATTGATTCAATCATAGCCTATACCATTTGACAATGAATAGAACTAATTTTAAGGATTTAAAATCACACTCAATAATATCTTCCAAATACCCATAGTATCAATTTTCTGACAATTTTCGATGTTTGTCACTTCTACAGGAAAAATTCATCACCTCAAAGACTGCAGTTATCCTAGGATCATATGTTTTCTTTGTTTCATCCAACCTTTTTATGGGAAATTTATGACCGTTGCACCACATAGCCTTATGGTGTTTTACCTGCAATATGCCAAACATGCAAAAATGACATCATCAATTGATAATTAAGTAAATATTTTATGTTTGGAAAGTATGCAATTAAAAAAAAATCAAATTGTACATCAATATAATTGAAAATAATTAAATAGTATGTCTTATTAATCTGCTTGCTTGTTTATCTTTTAAAACATATGCTAAATCAATTTCCCTTTGTGTAAGATTGGTATCTCCATTGTGGTGTGCTGCTTTAACCAATGAAGCCACACCTTCCCATGATAATCCTTGACCAGATTGTTTACATCATTCAATCCATACTTTCATCTAATCAAGATTTTTTGCGACGTATAAATGTGTAGTGCATCCCACTCTCGACCAACTGCATGAGAATAAAATTACAATATTTCACAAATGTATAATTACTTAACACGATATACCTTTATAATTGATGCATATTGAAGATTAAAAATTAAATAATTAATTACGATATATACATAAAATTCAATAGTCAAATGTATTATAATTAATCTACACCATCTAATAATTACCTTTCACCTTCCTCGATCTACCTTTCCCCATGAGGTAATCACCTTCGAATTTTTTAATGGAGTTTGGATCACCAATGTGTCGATCTAAATCGATCTTAATAAATGCTAACCCTGGAAGATATTAAAAAATATACACCATGGTCTGGTGTACCATATATCCCTCCACCATACAACCCTTAGGGAGTGTTCTATGTCTAACCAAAGCCTTTAAACATTTCAAGTGCCTCTCAACCATCCACATTGACCTTGTGTGTATAGATCCACATAATTTGATCTCCTCAAATTGGTGTATGAGGTAGTGTTCTTGTGCATTGAAAAATTATGAAGTATAAACTTTTGCATTTCACAAATTAGATGAGGAATTTATCTATTCCAATAGTTTATATCTTCTTTATGGTTTTATTTAAATGAAAACCATCTACAAGTGATGCAAGAAAATCACACGATTTAACGAAAATAAACAATATAGTACATAAGTACAATTACTAAAACAAATGTCAAATATAAGTTCTACAACGATTTAAACAAACACTTTATGCATGCAAAATATTACTACTTACCTCATGTATTTTCCAAGATTAGATATAACTTGTTTGGCATTGTTGTCAAAGTTGTCTGTGAGAGATAGAGGTAGAACATACTGTAACAATAAAATCGTTTCATTATTTTTTCCAAAAGCACACAAAAAATTACACCAACAACATGTAGAATACAAATATATCAATATATAAAATAGAATAATTATCTTAATGAAGATATGCCAATCATGCGTTTTTACCCCCCCAAAATCACCTTTCTTTGTTAATATATTCTTTATGTTTGAACAAAATCCCGTGGGAAATTTAATTTTTCATATGACTTCTTTTACAACATTGCTTTGATGATCCATAAATAACCATGGAAGAGAGATTATATTAATTTGGTCTCCATTGTTATTTAATTCAATGACATCTTTCATTGCATGATTGGCTTCTTGAATGTCACTGCAAATTTTGACAATTTTTTCTTTGTCACTCCTCCCGTCCAATATTCACCATAATGTTTCAGCTACATTCTTTCTGATATGCTTTGTATCAAACAAATGAACAATTTGTAGGTGCTCATACTAGGGAATCCTACTGAATTTTTTGGGATAGCTTTTCATACCTCATGGAAGCCCATTAACACCTTCATGATCACAACCACCATGAATCATAGTTAAATAAATTACAAAAATTGTTTCCAATTACAGTAATTATCAAAACACATTATAAAAAAAAAAAAATTAAAAAACATTTCATACATGATCATAATCATAGATAGACAATTTGATTCATACCTTGACAATTTCTATTATATTGCAACTTCCATAGGTGAGGTTTCATTCTCTGTGGTTTTAATGTGGTCTCTTCTTTCCTATTGAAAAGATGTTTTTTCGGTAGTTCAATAACTATGATTCTTAGAGAGAAAGTTCCTATACTCATCAAACACCTCCTTTCCTAAAATTTTTGATCAACGAGATTTCATCTTAGGATCACAAAATGGACATGCAGATTTTCCCTTTGTTTGAAGACATGCAAGAGATGGATTAACTATGAGAATTATAATATATTATATATAATGAATTATTTAAAAATCATGCATGATTAATATATCAACTTTATAAAATTAAATACTATTAAATTTCACATTATAATTGCATACCACAAAAATGTGTTATCCCTGGAGCATCATGAATTTTCCATGCAATCATTGCATGGAATTGYGATTTCCTTTTCCCTATTGGTCTAGAGACATCATACATGCTAATGCCATTCCATAGCTTTAGTAGCTCATCAATAAGAGGCTCTATATATACATTCATATATTTAACTTGGTACTTACCTAATTGATTTGAACATATAAAATACATAATTATTACAACCATTTTACATACATAAATAATATATATGAGTAAATGAAAATCAATATATGAAATTATGCAACAAATATGACAAATGAGATGCTACTGCATTAAGAAAACATTGTTGTAAACAAATACCTGAAACAATCATTGCCAAGATTATATTATATGCTCCCTCCTTATTAACATCTATGGAGGAATGCTATTATTGATAACAAAAATAGACCACACCGAGTAAATAGATCTCATCTCTGCAAATGGATTGACACCATCCATTGCCAAAGAAAGCCTAAAATTACGAGGTTCTCCTTTAAAGTGTGGCCATTTTTCCTCCATGTCTCTAAATGTAGAACCATCTGCAGGCATTCAAAGAATGTCATCGTCACTTCTATTTTATGCATGGTAATCCATCAATTCTGCTAAGTTTTTTCACCTAAACAGTCATTGCAAGCATGGAATAATGGGAATATAACGAAGAACCTTGTGAGACACCTTTTTTTTACTTGATCTGTTCGATATCTACTGTTATGAAATTCGGGGCATTCTGTTTCAAATTCATATCGTTTATAATATATAATATGATCATTGGGACAAGCATCAATTGCTTAATACTCCATTCCAATATCTTTCATGATTGCAGATAAATCTTCGTATGTGCGAGATAAAATATTTGACGGTGGTAACAAATATTCAACTATCAAGATGGTACAATAAATTAAAAAAAAATGGTTAATATAATATCAAGAATATTGACAACAATTATCTCATCCATATTAATTTTACTAATGAAATAACAATAAATTTTTTAAAGGAACAAAGATAACCTTTATCATGATTTACATACCTTAACATTTGTCTGATCGATGTGTTTGAAAAACCATTCATAACCTGCAAGTTCATTATCAACAATACAACAGAGAGAAGAGTTATGTTCGAGCCTTCATAAATGGGTTCATATGCCTGCTCAAGTAGAGGTAAATAAAGAACATCATCAAAGCCATCATTTTCATGATCATCATTGTCCATTCTAACATTAAATGTATCATGGATCAATGTATTTGTACCATCATCCTCAAATATGTTATCAAAATGATCATCACGTTCCATATTATCATTAACTTGATCTTCAATATTCACAGCTCCATGTTCCTCCAATGCTTGTTCTGCAACCACATTCTCCATGTGTGGATATTCCTTAGGAGGCATTTCCTTTATAATTACAAACCATCAAAATATATTAGTGTATATATAACAAATATAAAAATGAAACATACATTTACAAAAAATATGAATATAAAGACATATATAGTGAACAACTTACCAATTGATGATATTCATGACCCCCCTCAACGTATCCATGTTCCCTACAATGTATTTTAGATGTTGAGATATTTAATCTTCTCCTATTAAATCCCATGCATTGACTACAAGGACAATAACATTTCCCATCACCCTTTCTTTTCACTCCATCCCACAATCTAGCAAGTAATTGTCGATTTTGTTCTCGTGGATCAAGAATATTGTTATGTTACATTTTCTTTTACCAAGCTTGAGTGACGATTATTGATCTTAAAAAATTAGGCTCCACACTTCAAATATTTGTAATGATAGTAACAAATAAAATAATTCTGGTTTGTTGTAAGAAAAACAATCCTTATAACCTCTGCAAGTCGTCGCTAGTATAGCAAAAAAGTCAGAATGTTTCTAGCATTCCAGGTTTTTCTAAATAAATAAATAGATGTTGTATTTTCGAAGACTATGTACTATTGAACGTTCCTATAATAAATGTGAGGACCGGTCACTGGTTGACTAAGTTTAGGTCAAAGGGAAACTGTCTGATGATATCTAGAAGGCGTCATATATCCAACTCCTTCTAAATTGTCATAGGATATCTGAGTCCTTCTAAATTGCCATCAGATATCCGACTCCTTCTAAATTTCCATTGGATATCGGACTTCTTCGAGACCAATTCGAAAAAAACACAACAACATTACAATTTCTAAAGATAAAATCCGATGAAAATGCAAATTTTTTAGGTGGCGTCGGAGGATGCCGTCAGATTTTGGATTAAAATGTAGTTGTGTCTCTTTTCTTGTCATTATGGATGCTACAATTGCCTATTGGTGGATTAAAGGCTAGATACTTCTCTTGGATGCTTCTTCTTGGAAAATTGTTGGAATTTCTTTGATAAGTAAGGTTTTTTCATGCTATCTCTTGGATTAGTTAAGGAATTTATGCAATTTTGTGTTTTTTCCCTTAAATTTAAGGTTATACTATCAAACCCAAGGAAAAGTATAAGGGAATACACCCTCCATCAAGGAATTTTATTCTATTTTCATTGAAAGGGATTAAGGATTTCTACAAGGAGTAAGAGGGATTACACCCTTGTAGTAAGGCCTTTCTAGGGTTTATCTTCTCTAGGGAGTAAGAGGGATTAGACCCCTAGAAGATTATCATGCCCTATCTTAACTTGGATTTCTAAGCTAGAAGATTTGGAGATTTTGTATCTTCTTTGGATTTATAAGGGTTTAATTCTCAAAGAAAATTTTTATTCTCCTTGTTGTCTAGGTTTTTGTCCAAGCAAGAAACTCCATTAACCTAATAGATAAAACACTAATTGCATTGGATATTGCATATTATTGCATCGGTAAATGTGAAATTTGAGAGATTGGATTTTTCAAGTTTGGATTTGAATATTACATGATTTAGGATCTCTTTTGCTCCAAGGGAGTCTTGATTGGATACATGATTATTTTGTTGTAACAAACATCAATCTACAACCATTAGGGCTACATTATCAAACTTACTCTCTCATACTCTTTTTCCACTTTTTTACTGCCAAAAATTACTTGTTAGCTGTGATAATTGTTCTATCAATAATAAGCTATTGATTGGGTGGTTTACTTGCTAATTTAAGTGGTTAGAATTTTCTGTTGTAGAAAAGGTTTTCTATAGCCATTGGGATGTCATAAATACTTTCTAATAACACTCTTTAACAACCCTCCTTTGCTATCAAAGTCATGGTCTAAACATTGGAACATTGTGTACTAGTTACAAGATTTATTTTTCAATATCATATACTTGATTTGATGGTTTAATTGGCAGCTATTATAACTTTGTCATTGCTGATATATAATTGTTACTGCTACAAATTTTGGGAAAACAAGAATAATTTTTTGTTTCCCCCTTGTTCTAGAGCTCTTTTCATCATATATTGTCTTGGTTTTGGTTGTCTAACATTTGTTTTGCAGGTACTCTCCATTTACAACTCTTCCTTGACAGATACTCATCCTCCATAAATACCCTAGAGTCTCTTCATTGTGACATATAGGGGCATTCCTTTCTTCTCCTTGGGTTCTCTCTTACAATCCCCCTAGGGTCACCCAGGAAGCCTCCCTTGTGTTGGAATTTTCCATCACTAGAACGAGTGGGATATTTATTGAGGTGATAGTGATAAGTGTCCCCAATTGTGTCACACTTTTTTATTGGGTTGGGATTTTCCCAAACTACAAACTATGCAATAATAGGCCTTGGTGTTGGGCAAGTGGGAATATTTGTTGGCACTCACATTGTATTTTTTATTTTTTGAAAAACCCTCTTGTATGGAGTTGGGGCTTGTGTTAGGGATTCACACCCACATGGAGGAATACAAATTTCTAATTTAATGTTGAGTTTAGAAGGGGTTACTAAACTCACTCATTAGATTCCTAGGAGAGGCAATCTGAGGAGGCACCATACATCTCATTTTGAAATTTCCATCTTGTCATTATGGTGTTGTCATGAGTGAGTGAGAACTCTTTCCAAGGAGATTGGGGTGGAAATTTCAACAAAGAAAATGCTTCACTTGGATAAATTTGGCGTAGGGTTTTCTATTTTTCTTTTCTGATTTTTCAGCCAAGAGAGAGAGGTCACACACATGATCTCATACATGTGAGAGGAGAAATAGAGGACGCCACATGTGTTAGTCGTATAGTTTGCATGACACGTGCAGACTGTACAAAAACAAAAGATAGGTCGCATGTGTGATCTGTACAGTCTGTACGACACGTGTGGACCGTACAACTAATTAGGCAAGCTGTACAACAAGTGATGCCAAAATTCGTATAGGGTGATGTAAACCGGGTACATATTATTTTTAAGTTGGAAGAGTTTTCTAGAATTTTATGAAGTTGTAATTTTTGCTAAGAGGACTAGTTTTGTCCTCATAAATTCTCAATCTAAATTTTTTATTGAACATAATTTGTGTCTCTTGTGTATGTATGATTTCTCTCTAATATTTGTGCTTCTTCTATAACTTTTTGTCATAATTTTAGTGTAAAATTATTCAGTGATAACAACCCTAGTTTATTGTTTGAGGTTGCTTGGAAGTAATTTTCAGATCTAAAATTGAATGCATTAGATTGCTTAAAAATCTGATAGAAAATTCAACCTTTATTACAGATTAGAAAGTTATTTATTATATTTTCCTATATAATATCCTATGGATCAATGCCTATATTGAAGTTATCAATGTATGCATTTTTTTTTCAATCCCACAAATCCTCCTCTATTTGCAAGAAATGAGAGCTTTCCATGTGGATATTGGAGGTGATGCATGGAATGGTTGGGGCCCCACTTTTGAGGGTTTGGAATATCGAAAAATTACTTAAAGAACATATAGGTCCAAATATCATTAGGTTAGTGTTCTTGTAAGAGACCTAAAACATAGAGGAAATGTGTGACAATTTTTAATGGGATCTCGTTTCACTAACATCACCCTAAAGACAAAGTAATTTGTTTGAGGGTTGGGTGACACTTGAAAATTGGTCCATGTGCACGTCGGTCAAATATACATGGCCCAATATTGAACATTTAGGAATATTTATTCTAACTATTGAGGACAATTTATTTTGTTTAAGGAATCATTTGATGCCCCCACAACCTTGAAAAAATACTATGAACTTCAATTTTGATTGGCATCGGGCATCTAGGGAGTTCAAAAAAATGATCCAAAATGGATCTTTATATAATTTGTCATGTATTTTGGTACTTTTTGGGTGAAAATGAATGCTATTGTATTGTAGGGCCCATTTTAGGGGCAAGTCTTGTTTTGATGATTTGGGGTTCAAAAATTTCTAAAGCCTGCTTGAGCCATCAAATGACATTTTTTAGGGTAAAACAATTATGAAAAAACTTCTTAGCCTCTCAACACTATTCTACATGTTGAGATATTTCCAATAACACAAAGATCACCTCAACTGGAGTTTGTATGAGGAAGTTATGCATCCCACAAGTTGACCTATCATATTGACCACTATGATTATATTGAGTAGATGACATGCCAACGTACAATACTCACACATGTGGATCTAGTCATGTGTGGAATTTCAGGAAGATTATAGAGGCTCCAAAACCATAACCCTAACCATAATCATGAGTTGATATGTGCAAGAACCATAACCCATTAACCTTAGATGTCTATTGGGACATTATTAAATATCATGTGCTAGAATTGGAAGCGATTCTCATTCTTATGGTATTGACTATTGTTCCATAATAGAGAAGATCATTGCTAATGGGATATTGAAGTAGAATAGAGGAAGAAACATATCATATAACAAAAATATAAGCCACAATGTCCATGGAAACTCCATAGTGAGTGCACTTTCTTTACATTTTCATTTCATAACTGAGAATAAAAGAGCAAGGCATAAGTCTTACCTTCTTGCCGGGTTTTCCCCATATTGGGTTTTCCCAAGGTACATATTTTGCTCATTGTATAGATGGTGTTTTATGTTCTTATATTCTTTCATTTAAATTTTAATTTATTTCAGTATTTTTTGTGTTAAGACAGTAATATTAAATCTAAAATATAAAGAAAAACACTTGATACAAAGAGATTGTATAATACTGTAAGATTTGTTGTGATGATCCATTCCAATGGAATACCTATGGCACCTTATAGATACAAAATTTGAAATGTAAAGGGCTCGTTTCAGCTGATACTTGATGGACCCAAAGAGCTTATCAGACTCCACCTTTATTCAAACACCTTTGACATTTGTATAGATAAGAATTACACTTTACCCCTTTCAAAACCTTTTTCCACATATTCCTTTCATAATGCTTTGATTTACTACCAGAATATTTACTAGTTGGACATCTACGTGATTGAATGTACATGTCAATATAGGATTGGTCCAACTCTTCCATGATCAACCTCTATATTTTTTTATAGTGATGGGATGAATATCCAAAAGGGTGCCACATGGCATATTCTCATTGTATACGTGGAACATGTCATGGAAAACGGGAGGTATCATAATTAATATGATGCGACCCATCCAAAGATAGCCACATGTTTTTGTGACCTCCTTGTTATGATACGTTATAATCGATGATGTGAACCATCCATAGATATCCACATGTATTTGTGACCTCCTTGTTATGATAAGTTATAATCAATGTTCTATTACTATGTTTTTATTTTGATGATCGTTGCATGGCATGAAATCCATTATTTTTAAGGAAATATTCCCTCAACAAATTGAGCTACTAAAACCAATTGTCACCTCACAATGTTGAAACCATTGTGTAAAGTGATTATGGTCTAGTGTCAGGATTCTTGGGAAGGAAATATATAGCTAATAAAGAGGAACTAAAATCCTTACAACATCCCATGGACTAAAAAATATTATCCACTTGAACTGGAATGAGTGTTTGAGGTTTGGAAAACAAAACAAAACATCTCAAGTCCTTTCAAATATGAATGATTTGGGTATATTCGTTTCTCTCCCACTTGTACATGTCAACCTATGGTATTTGAAATCATCCTTATATAGATTTTCTTCCTATTGGTTCACCTATAAAGTTGGTTACTTTTTCTAACATGATGATATGATATGTCCATCTATCAAACTGCCACATGGAGTCATGTGTTTCATCCCCGCCATACTAAGCATATTTTCCTAACCTTATAAGCTATCTGAAAGAGTCTCAGGCTGCATGATCTCAAATTCTCAAGAAACGAGATCAATTTTGGCTCTTTTATAGACACAGGGTCAGCAAAAGGTGTCCAACAAAGGTTCACAATATTCTAGTATTCCAATATATGAAACCTTTCAAATTTATGAGGTCTCCCCTAAGGAATGTTTGATAGTTGTTGATTAATTAATGACATAGTGTTGGAAGTTAGTGGGGACACAGAGTCCATTCATTGAACTTTGATCACATTCATCTAATAAAGAGGAAGTAATGTATACACAGAGATCATAAAAATGTAACATCATCAAAATAAGCCATAACAAATAAAAATGATCATAATAATAATGTTATCCCGTTATATTAAGTAGAGAATGGATTATATCCAGGCCTCACATATTCAACATGACTACATAACTAACATTAGACAACAAGGGGTAAATCATGCATTAACATGTTAAACCGCAAACCATTACATAGCAACCTTAATATCATATATATAAGTATTAAAGTTGGTTACAAAATATTCCAAAATGTTATAGAACTTGATAGTTGTAATCGACCTATACAAAAATGGCACTACACCTTTGGTAAATGTGTAGAGGGTCTTGGCACCTTGGTTCCATAGAGGATCCTCAATCTTTTCCCTATTTGTGTACTTAGGCTTTTGTAGCTCTAGGTATTGAATGGATCCATCCTCCGGTGATCAATTCTCTATGCCATTTGTACGTAGGAAAAAGGGGGGCACAATAACACTTCTGCCACCCCTTCCAACTCATCTCAAGTTGGTTTATGAACTTATTATTAAAACAATGGGTCTAGCTCAAGGATTTCACAAATGGATACATTCGTGTACTTGTTGAATTCATAAAAAATGGGTGTCCATGTGAATATGACATGCTTACCATTTCTATGCACACTCTACCCGATTTTTTTTTGAAATGTCCTCATTTGCGAGAAAAACCTCCAAAAGATCTTCTAGTTTGGCCTTTTCATGTTGTTTCATTTTCTTCGTAGTTGCAAACTGGGACTAAGACTTCCATGATATTTCTCTAGCCAATTTTTTCCAACTTTCCTTCTCATCCTCTAGAGAATCTTGCTTCAATGTGAGTCTTTGATCCTCTTCCATATTGTCTTCATTGTCAGAATTAATGGGATCAATGTATACATGCTCATACTTCTCTTTGAACTGGTCAATATATTGTTTAGGCCTAACCAAAATGTTTGTATGTTTTTTAAACTTAGTCCACAATTTATAACACTTGAGGTGCAAACACTCTAGGATTTACATATGAGCTCATGCTTTAGTGATCACTAGGTCAATTATCAACACATGGCTCTTTATGTGTGTCTTGGCCTCTATAACTTCTATTTTGGCTCTTGTCTTTCCTTCTTTGTTGCCTACCTTTCTTCTGTCTTTGCTTCCAACTCTAGAAACCCTTTCTTATTCTCTACAATCTAACTTAGGGTTTCAGTCACCTTACTGATAATCATGATAGGTTGTTGTGTGATCTTGAAATATTTTGGAACATGGTGCAAAACCTCTTCAAAGCATCTTTCCAACTCTTTCTTCACATTGATTTCTTCTTCATAGACCATATCTTCTCTAGCCTTATAATTTTTCACTTATTTCTTTTCTCTTTCCAATGCTACAATGTCCTCTTCTACATGTACTTTCCATTTCACTTCATTCTCATTGGCCCACTCAACTTAAATTTACAGTGCAACCCTTTCTTCACCGAGATTCTCCACCTCCTCCTTCTACCACAGGTTCTGAGTCTGTAGATCAACCACATACTCATCCTAGGTCTTAAACCTCCCTTGCAACTCTTTGCTAGAATCTATTATGTTTTTTGTGAGGGATGAGAGATCTAGTTTTCATAGATCCACCACATTTTGCGTACAGACCTAGTCTCCCTTTCGAAATTATTTCATGTTGTGATTAGCATGAGGTATGTTGAATGCCTATAGATTATCATCTACTTGTCCTATCAACTTAGTTGTAGACTCCTTCTACCTCATCTTCTAATTGAACTTGAAATGGATCTTGTTACTTGCAATGTTGCTAAGGGGTTGTAGACCCCATTGATTTCCAATTGGAGTATGGGGGTGGATCTAAGGGAGTTGGTTACTTACTTTTCCCAATATTCAAGTGGGGGCATAGGCACCCATCCACTATTTCATCTCACTCAATGTCCCTCATAATAGAAACAAACACAATTTTTTTACCAAGGGAAGTTGCTAAGTCCCTAGTTTCCTTGACAATTAGTGCCTTTGCACTTGTGGTATTATTTCCCATGAAACCACTTGGATTTATTGACTTTTGTTTTTTAGTCACAACCATGGGGGGTCACCACTAGTATTTACTCAATCGTAACCTCCATAAAGGTTATTTCTCGTGGGGGATCCTCCTGGGATATGTAAATGAATGGCATATCTCCCAACAGAGGTTGGAATTCCTCATCACCTTCTAATTCCTGTGGGCCTTGGCCAAAGTTATGTGATTCCAATTCCTCTATGGTTTTAGACACTGGGATAACTATTAGCATTAGTATTGGGGGAGTCCATGGAGGAGTATGTATCATCACTCACGATTACAATGGTGGATGAGGAGTTTCCAATAATACCAGTGGTAATAGTGCTCCTTCAACTCCAACTTGCTACCAAAGTGATTATTAAAGCTACAACAAGGATGGTCATGTTGGCCTAATTATTTATAAGAGGATATCCTACTCTCCAATAGCAACAAAAGTGTCCCTATCTTGTGATGATGTGGATGTGTTACACATCGCCTTATTTTTATATTCCCTAATAGTAGGAGGATGTGGTTGTAGTTCCCTCCCTTATACTTAATCAAATTCCCTTTTGTCAATAACTATAGGTCATGTCCTTATTTTGATTTCAAAGTCATTCAACATGGTCAATATCGAAGCTTCCTCATTTTCCACTTCGAGTCATAGTCTCTCCCCTTCAGAAGCATTTTCTTCAACCACTATATTGAGTAGCTTTCTCTTTCCTCATCTCTTCTACAACTCCTTTGTTTCCTTTTCCCATTGCTTCACAACCCTATTAATGCACTTCGGTGTCAACATAAATTCAAGAACCTAAACTTCTGCTTCTTTAATGATATTGACATCCACTAACTATGGTTTCATATAGTAGAAATGGAGGTTGAATTTAAAATGATACCTATGCCAATATGTGTCAATTACTACTCGAGGTATCTTGGTGATATCAGTGACATATTCCCACATTCTCAATGAAAGGACTATGGATGTTGGCTCTACCCCTATGAAAAGACAATAGTAGTAGAAAAATTCCATACTAGAAGTCCTTGTTTTATTCTTGTGCATCCATACAATTCTATGCTACCTTGTTGGTTAGATATGACACCCAATTCAACCGAAACCTAGTTGTGCATATATCCACAACATGGAAAAATTTCTTATAAAAATCCCTTTTATGGTGGGTCTACAACACTCTAGTTGATAGAAACCATGCAACCAAGATTATTGGTAAATTGTTTATGAAGGACATTTTAAATCCCCATGGGCACTTTTCCATGCCATATTTCAGGCATGGGTATGTCTACTCTTCTTCCTTTGCTTCTTCCCTTTCCACAACTACCTGGGTATAGAATGCATTGGTGACATCTTATCCATCTTGTGGAAAAATAGTGATAGCATGGATGCTATCCTCATTAATTGCAACTTTGTGGTCCAACCATATACCACTAGTGTGAGTGCACTACAACATGAATCTCATGCATTTATTTATGGTCGTGGATGTCCCAAGGCATGGGACATGTAGTAGGATTATGATTCTTGACTTGAATAATGGCTTGAAGGTGGATAACAAATATTTCGATCCACTTTTATCTATAATTATTTTCTTGGTGCAAACTCAAGGAACAAAGTGGGGTTATGGATATCATAGTCCACCAACTAGATCTATTCCATAAATCCTTTCATAAGATTGCCTTTGTTTACAAACCACATTTGCAGATGAACACATCCTCACAATAGACTAGGTCCTTAGGGTCAATAATCGAGGCCTTTCCCCCTCCTGGATTATTCTTCTTCACCCTATGACCTGTCATGCCCTTACTAGTAGTTGTTTCTACTCACATTGTGATATTTATGATACTCCAATACTATAATATGCCCAAGGCCACTTGCACAGAACGCTTGGATATAATGGTACCAACCTAGCTCAAATGTGTGGTGTTTTTGCATAAGTTTTTAAAACTCCTTCCTTACTATTGCATTTTAATCCAAGCTTTTATCACTAAATTGTCTTTCTAGTGTTTAACTTCTGACTAGTGCAAGTTTGACTTTGAAATTATTGTAACTCCATAGTATTTTATTAGTTCAAATGATATTGTTTCTTATGAGAATATGGACTAAAATCCCAACAAAGTTACCAACTTAACGAGAACTCTTTAGAGTTCTCTCTTTTTAGAGCTCATATTTTTTACCCCTGTTTCAAAAACTGGTGCTACCAGTAGCACCCATTTTTTGTAGGGTGGTTAAAATTGTGACTTGCTTGAAATAATTTCCTTGAAAACCAATATTATTAAAATTGCATTGCAGAAAATTGACCCTCAAATCGAAAAGTGATGCTATTGGTAGCACCCTTCTTATTTTTGGAGTTAAAAGTACGACTTAATTTAAAACAATAGCCCCAATCACTGGTAATGTCACGAAAAAAGAACTTCAAATTAGCTTGTAAATCGAAAAGTGATATTTAATTTATTAATCACTCTTTTCTCTTTTTTTTTTTTTAAATTTACATTAAAAACAAATAAATTGAAAAAATAAACTCTACATACATGTTTCCTTTTTTCTTTAAAGCAAAAAAAACACATTTTTTCTATTTAATTTTTTTGAAAGAAAACAAAAGTAAGTTTTTAGAGACGAAACACATTTTTCTATAGAATTATTTTTTTTTAATGAAAAACCCCATTTAAAAAAATGAAAAACTGCCTTATTTAATGAAAATGCACATTTTAAAATGAAAAACACAATATTTTTAATGGGAAAAAACACCCCTTTTATTTAAAAAAACCACATTTTTTATTTAAAAAAAATCAAATAAAAAACAAAAAGATTAAAATTTGAACCAAAACAATAACATAAAACATTAAAAACAAATGCTTAAATTGTTAAAAAAAAACAT
>JZKD02S2340634.1:78681-91707 GCA_000966675.3 Picea glauca
TGATTGCTGGGAACTGAAGAAACAAAATCTCTGTGCGTAGATCTACTACTTTAGTGCGCAGTATTCTACTTGACTTGTGAAGCTTTGTGATAATAAGAGAAGTCTAATAAGAAGTAATATCTTGAAGCTTTGTGCTCTAAGAAAGGTAAGATAAGTGGAATTTTTTGTTTCGAAAGAATGAATCTAGGTATGCTTGATAAATTTTGTCCTAGTTTGAAAACTAGGGTACAACTAGAAGAAAGAAGATTTGATATGGACAGATCTGATAGAAATAATGAAAGGTACGTTATCCCTATGCATAGAAAGAATTTTTAGACTAACAAATGGATGAAGGATCCTAGAAAGAATTTTTTGCAGGTTTGTTACTGTGACCCCAGTGCACAGTAGATGAAAGGTTGGGGATCATTTAAAATAAAGAGAGGATTAACTATTTGCTATAGTTGCAGAAGATCGGGACATCTTCCTAAGGAATTCCCTAGTAGAGGTCCTAGTTGTCTTTGATGTAAATCTATGGACCATTAATTTTTGGATTTCCCTAAAAGTTGAAAATATAAATATGAGACAAGAAAACTATGAGACAAGCCAAGAAACTAAGGATATGATAGAACCCTAAAAAGAATCAGTGATTGTATTACTACAGATGAAAGAAACCCTGAACGATCACATAGATATCAACTTATCAGAGGTCTTAAAAGAGAAAGGGTACATAGAAATAATAATAGGAGACTTCAACATAGACTGTGTTCTGGATGAGGAAACACATGTGAATATCATGATATAAAGAACCTAGGAAATTTTGGGAAATCCTGCTATGGTTTCTTCATTAGGAGGAATAGGATTATTTAGAGGAAAGATGATAACCCTATGTGGAAGACTTACCCAGACATCTATGAGTGCTCATGGCACTTTGACAGAGGAATAATTTGAGGTCATTAAGTTTATTTAGAACAACGCCCCATTCGCTATGCTATTAGGAAAAACCTAGATTGAGAAAGATTAGAGTCGAAGAAAAGAAGAGGAATCCCTAGAACATAAAAAGAAAGAACTAAGACATTTTATGGCTAGGAGAATAGTACCCTTACTGGAAGAACAAGAGAACTAGTTTAAGCTACTAAAGACCAAAGATATGGATATCGAAGTTGAAAAGACACAGGAATATTGGAGACACCTACCTGTACAAGAGAGTAGAGCACCTACCCCGGAAATAAAAGAAGCATTACCCTTGAACCCTATGAAATACCCTCCACAATGAGAAGTTATCATGCCAAGAGGAGATAAGAACGATAATGAAAAGAGGAAAACGATGATTTAGATCACAGGAAAGAAGGCCAGAAAGCTCAGTAAGAAGAGAGCAAAGTTAGAAAAATTGCAAGAAGTTCCAGGGAAGACTTTGTAGAAGGAAGGTTTCCAGAAATTGAACTCCGTTGTAATATCAGTACAATGAATATTAACGCTTCACCATGGTGAAGAAATATGACCATTGGAGGCATTATGACCGTTATAATGACGCTCCAGAATGGCTAGAAACACAATTATTGTTGGAACGTTTGCCCTTGGACTACTGGGACCGCGCCATAACGGATGGAATTCCATTGATTGAGGCATTCCTACCCATTGGAAGAGTCATTTACGATAATATCTATTTATCCCTTAGAGTGGTACACTAAGAACGCTTTTTGCCAATTATGATTATCCTAGCCCATAGAGAACTAGTTGATTTCACGCAGTGATAATTGAGACCTCGCCATCCATTCTGTTACATTGAGTATTGTTCACCGACCCAAATTCACAGAATAGCTTATGTGAACAAAGCTTGCCTTCGTCACATACAGGAAGAAAAAGAACATGCCACAGTGGTACTGAAGCAAGCACAAGAGGAAGTCATAGAACAACACAGAGTTTCACAACAAGAGAAGGATGACCTCCAAATCAAGTTCAAAGAGGATAAAGTGCAGATCCAAAAAGAGAAAGAACAACTTCTCATGGAGCAGGTTGGAGTTAAAGAAGTAGTCAACAGAGCACTTCACTCTGTGACATGCTTGGAACAGATAGAATAAGACCCAGTGGAAAGTCAAGTAGCGAAGCTTGTTTCATCCATCCAACAACCTTAACAGAGAATAGACGAATTGGATTTACAAGCAGTACCAAGCACTCTGCAGGAAGTGTGAGACCAATGAGAGGAAATCACCTGAAGCGTAGTCTAGAGAATCAAGGCATTAGCCTTGGAATGTAAATAGCTTAGTAGTCAAAGTGCATAGAATTATGAGCACCTTACCGAGGACCCTAAACTAAATACACTAGATTTGTAGCTCCAGGAAGCAAAGAAACAAGCAACAACAGTACAAGCGTAGTTGAATCCCTTGTCAGTGGTTTAGCGAATGAAAAGATCCCAAGAACAATTCTTGGCTCAACAAAAGGTCCATCCCATACAAAGAAAAGTCATGGAAGTGACTTAGAAGCTCCAGTCAGTCCAAGATGCAGCTTGCCTACTTTTTGAGTATATTGAAGGATGAGGAGCAGAGATGGAACAAGTAGTCACTTCGGTAGAGCGGCGCTTAGAAGGACCTATGAACGAGGAAGTTATTTAAGAGTTTTTCGAGCATGAGGCCTTGGCGAAGTAGCAGGTTGAAGCAGCTCGATCCAAGCTCGAGGTGTTTTAGGTATATTTACCTAGAATAGAGTGACTCGGGACAAGTCACAGGTGAGTGTTGGGGGCCTGTTGGCCCTTAACCAAGTTTTGAAGATCCTTGGTCATGTTTGACCTATTTTGGGACTTCGACAGGCTAGTCGAAGGTGGATCACAAGTCGAAGTGAAGATCATGGGATCTTGGCCCCTTTTTAGGGCATATTTTGGGATTAAGGTTTATGTAACGGGTATGGGGATGTAGGCCCATGGGTTTACCCATGTTTAGGCCCATTTTGTAATGTATAAATAGAAATCTAGGTGATGTAAGTAACGAGGTATGGGTGTGATGCTAGGTGCTAAGTGAAAATAATTGTAAGAAACTTTGTGCTTAGTGTATGTTGAGCCTGTAAATATAAGAGTGGGTCATCTATAGTGATTTGTGCATGGTCTATGTAAGGAGGATTTTTGCTATGGTCTAAATTGGGGAAGGAGGATTTGGCGAGGTGTGCACAGATCTCCTGTCCTCTGCGGAGTAAGGTTTTGATGCTCTGTTCTTGTAAGAAGATTGAAAAAATATAATAAAGAAGAGAAGAGTTGGTGGACGTAGCCCCACACTGGGGTGAACCACATATATCCTGTGTTATGGTTGCTTTGTGCATTCTAGTTATTGTCTTGTGTATATATTTTAAGCTTAAGTGTAGTAATGAATGATTAGATGAATCTAGTATGATATCTTAGTGCTTAAGTGATGTGAATAAATGCTAGATCTGATCCTTTTCCATGTGCTAAGTTCTTAGATGTGTTAGATCTGGTTGAATACTGCGTTGTTATGTAATTAGGGTTTGGATCTGCGATGTAAATAAGGGTTAAATACTGATGAATGTTAACTGCTCAATTCTTTGTTAGAGTGGTGAGTGACTAGTAATCCCTCCTTGCCAACAATATGGCCCAAAAGGACATCAAATAAGGAATATACAATTATCAATATTTAGGGATAATGTCATCTATAAACATATTTTTAGAATTAACCTTAGTTTAGCTACATGATCCTTCAACAAACTGTACATTGTCTAATCATCCAAGTATACCTTAAGGAGCTTATGGATATACTCGCAGAATGCAATGACTACATGCCTACAAAATACTATAGGTTCATTCTTTAGGTCAAAGGGCATGACATTGTATGCGTATGACCTCCATTCCATGGAAAAAAATGACTTTTTCTTATTTTAATTGTAAATGTATACTTGATGATAACTAAAGAACCCATATGTGAAGGAGTAGGCTTCACTCGTTACTTTCTTGAGAATACATGACTAAAAGGCATAGGAAACGAGTCATGTATGAAAGCCTCTTTGAGTTCATGAAAGTCCACAAAAATGCAGATTCCACCTATTTTTTTTCCATGTATTACTATCACATCGATCCAATATGATTCTTCCACTAGAAATATCAAGCCTATAATGAACATCCTATTGATCTCTTATTTATCTCATTCCTTATAATGCATATTAATCGTGTATGACATTTTATTATCAATCAAGCACTATTCTTTAATTCTATCTTCATCTCCCCAAGTTCTCCTACCCCACCCTTCATCTTAGTGAATCTACGTAGGAAAAATTCAACGTACTCCCATAGAAAATATATACTCTTTGTGACAATGTGTTCATCCTAGATGTCCCCTATAATAGATAGCTAGGGATTTTTATTCATATCAATATTTTGTTTCTTTGTCTTCAATTGTCCATGATGGTAAACCAAACTATTGGTATCCCCTATGTCTTGGATTATGTAGTGCTCCCCTATTTCTTTGAACCATAGATTATGGAGTTCCTCTATGTATTCATCCTTTATGGAACCTATGGTTATATGATATGACAACTCCATTTGCGAGAAACATTGAATATGTTGTAGGCTCCAAAAATTGATGTGTAATCCTTGTAGAGTTAGAAAGTGTCACAAAACCTTTCCTAAAGTTCTAGATAGCTCTATTGTTGAATTTCTTCTTGTAGGTACCAATCCTTGAACAATGTCTCTAAGGTGTGCACTATCGTATGCACCCAATGTTGAATAGACATTCCCTATGTTTGTTAGTGGGATTCACAACAATCCATATGCCCCATCGGATTAGAAGTACCTTCGAACCATATGAACTAGTTGGTAGAGATAGACTCTATGATGTCATTGGTTGGGAAATCCCTTGTGTCTAGCATGAACTTAGTTTGTAGAGGTTGTACCACATCCTCCAACGAGTTTGAAACAATTTTATGTGTTTCCCACCATCTCACAAGGGTCTCTTCTAAAGTGATATCCAATGTTTCTATCCTCTACTCATGCACAATATGTTAAGTTAAATATTCCATAAATTCCCCAAGATCAATGATGCCATCAAACATAATAACATACTTAAGCTCTACACCAATCCACTTGACTACCTTTAGTAATACATTTCTTTCTATGGACTTCTCATACTACCCATTCTACCAACAATTAATGGCAACTTCAAAATCTATTTCATAGGAACAAATACTCCACCAAATAAACTCTCGACTAGTAGTTGGACTTATGTAGTCTTCCCATTGTCATGCATTGAGTTTATCAAGTTGATTTAAGACATATTCATCCAACACTTCTTATATCTATTCAATAGAACACTCACCATACATTGGATTTAATGGTTGTACTTCCCTACAACCCTCCTTTCCAAATAAAATTTGTCATTATTTCAAGTTGACAAATTCCATCATTATAAAATTCTGAATCAATCCCTAACAATGCTAGGTTGGGATATTTTTCATCTATCATCTGGATAACCTAAAATCCAACATAAGTCTTGAAGCCATCAATATCAACTTCCATATGTTCTAATCTACCAATGGGGACAATTCACCATTGGTTCACCACCCACAACTAGATTAGTAAGTGCACCAAGTTGGGTCATCCCATGAATTCCCATGATTTCTTTGATAGGATTTTAAAGTCCAACCCCAAGTTGAGAATAAATTCCTTAACTTCATATCCTCTAACCGTTGCATCTAAGTGAAATTCATTTCTCAAACTTTTACTTTGGATGCGACATAAGGTTTTATCTTGTGCCTTCATATGTGATTCTAAAATCCACCCAAGTACCCCTCTCAAATTACTCATAGATCACTTATCAACCAATATCCATGGGAAAATTTTCAACCATTCATGGAATTCTTCTTCCATCATCTACACTAATAGAATCAAGCCTCAACTTGGTAGCTGGAGTATAGAATATGGTTTATTTCTTTCCTTTGTAGAAAATGCATCATGGGCATGCACTTCCCACATCACCTAAAGAACATATTTCTAAAATAATTTCTATTAAAACTACACAAAACTATGGTGTTTGGTGTGGATCCATACAAATGGGTCCTTGATCTATGGCTCCCACATATGCATCAGTCTTGGATCCACCCCAAGTGACAATGTTAATTCCCATGTAGGCATGAATTTTCATATTTCCACCAAGAATCATGGGATCAGAACTTACCATAATTAGCACCATGTTGTCTCATGTCACACATATCACATTTCTCAATCAATTCAAAACAAACCTATGTATTGTGCCCTATATTTTAGAAGTGCCCACATTGAGGATGGAAAGGATGCAAGAAACGTTTGGTGATAAATCCATTACAGTTATACAACCATGAGGGAGGATGATTCAAATCACTTTGAAAATCCCTATTCTCTTGATTGTATTTTTGGCCCCTATTCCCTCTTGCGATTGTATTCCCTCTTGCGATTGAATCAAATTCAAATAGGTTCTTCTCAAACCTTTTTTCTAGGATAATGTGCAACAATCCTCTTGATTTGGATTATGTAAAGAATGAAATAATGGTAGAAATATAAATGGAAACACACAAAGATATTGCAAAGATAACAATAATACATTGAAAATGAAATTCTATTAATGAATGAAATGGGAAAAGACTATAAAATGAAAGGAAATACAAACTAACTAGAATGGTGGTAGTTTATCTCTGAAGAGAGATGTGTTGCATACGTTCATTTACAAAAAGACATTACAAGAGGCCAAATCTACCCTTTAACATAAAGTATGATTTCCTAAGATGAAAAAAACCAAAATATCCAAAATCGTAACCCTAGTAAATGATGCGACAAAATGAACGTGAGCCCTAAGGAGGATAGTTGATATGCGAACTTCCCAAGGGTGCAAATTTTGCTTACAAACTCCATTTATGGAGTTTATTTGATTGCTACAAATTTTAATCTATGATCTATGTGTTTGGTAGGCCATGCAATCTAATATTACCACACAATCTAAGAATACATGGCCTACATCAACTACCAAAAATGCAAGGGAAATGACTGAAAAATGTGCCAAAAATTTAGGACCTAAAAAACTATAATAGAAATACCAAGATGTGGAACCATTCCTAGTCAGTGGAATAGGTGGATGACCACAAGTATCCACTTGTATAAGTCCCCCCCAAGAATTAATTGTCTCCAAGCACACCTGAAATGGGTTGTGGCTAATAGAGATATGAAGGGATATGTTGTATCTATGATGAACATAAAGAAGGATCTCATTCCATGTACATGGATGTTTGGAGTTGTACATTCACAGGATATGCACAATCATCTAGTTGAATACCTCTATCTATCCATCAATTTAGGGGTGGAAGGTAGTCGATTTGGTTAGCTTGGTGTCCATCATCAACCATAGGCTAGAAAAAAAATTAGTTAGGATCCTACTATCCATACTATCCATGGGATCTCGAAATGAACCCAAACACACTTGAAGAAGATCTTAGTAGTGACCTCTATTGTTATATTCTTCTTGCAGGGTGTCAAAATGGCCATCTTAGAGAACCAATCAACAACTAGAAACACATAGTCGATGTCATCTTTGGTTGAAGGCATGAAAAACATGTAATCCATGGAGATGGAATCCTAGGGATTTTTTGAGGTAGGAAAAGGAGTGTACAACCATTGCTTCTTGATGGTAGGTTTGGGGATGGTATATGCAGTGCATGATCTGATATACATGTTGATGTCAGGCCACATATTTGAGTAGTAGAAGTATTTTTTCAACACTACCACTATCTTATTCACACCGAAGTGACATGCCACTTGACTATAATACACCTCCTAGATTAGCTTTTCATGCTTGATTGAGGGAACACAGAGATGACCCAAATAACATTAAATTTTATCCTGGAGATGAAACTTTGATATTGGTATAGATATGCCTAGTGTTTGATAGGTAAAATTGAAGTTAGACTCACTTCCATACAATTAGGGTCACTTCCATACAAGTTGAGCACTGTGGTCCATGGAACAACTAGAGGTGGGACAATATAGTTTATAATGTGGTTTATTCTACCCTTCATATACTTGTTGTTCAAGTGGAATTGTTGCAGGTACATGGACCTCTTCTAATGGTGTTTTTTCTATAAATTTCATGAATCTACATTGACTATAGGATCTTGTGGTTAGTGTATATGATTTTCTTCTTCCCTAGTATGTAATTCTTCCATTTATCATAGGCCTACAAAATGGAATACATCTCCTTTTCATACTTCGGGTACCTATGAAACTCATTGAAGAATGATTTTCTATGATAAGCCACCATATTTCCATGCTAGGACTGCACAACATAATATGGAGCATTTGTTATCAAAGGGTCATTACAAATCTGGTAGAGTGAGTATTGAAACTAAAAAAAGGTAGTGTTTCAGATCCTCAAATGATTTATGTTGTTTCTCAGCCCAAATGAACTTGGATTTGGCCCCACTCTTGGTCACTTGTCTTAGGGGTCAAATGATATGAGAGAATCCCAACACGAACCTATTACAAAAGTTGGCGAGGCATAAGAAAATCTGAAGCTATATTATAGTCATCATGGTTGGAAAATCATGAATGACTTGGAACTTGGTTGGATCCACATGCACACCATGTTAATCCATGATATATCCCACATACTAAATTATCTACATGTTGAATGAGTATTTATCCAAATTAACATATCATGTGTTCTTCCACAGGGTGCTCAGGATTTGTTGAATGTGATGCAAATTTTCTACCCACATTTTGTTGAGGATGAGGATATCATCCAAATATATGAACACATAAAAATTCATGAATGTGAATTAGATTTCATTCATCATCCTAATGAATATTACAAGAGAATTATTTTAACCAAAAGTCATGACCGACCACTCAAAAAGGATTTCTTTAGACTTGGTAGTCTTCCATACATCAGTTTTCTCAATTGGTACCTATTGGTAGCCTAACTTTAGATCAATATTACTCAAAAAATTGGCACCCTTGAGTTGATCAATAACATTGTCAATCTAGAGGATTATATATTGGTTCTTGACTGTGATTTTTTTTACATCTCTATAATCAATACAGAGTCGCCATGTTCCATCCTTCTTTTGCACCGAAAAAATTAGGCTTCCACAAGGTGAGGAGCTCAGTCAAATGTGGCCCTTTTGGATGATCTCTTGAATATAATGTTTGATTTCTTCATTCTCCATAAGATATATTCTATATACTAGGACATGTTAGTTAAAGGAGCACTAGGAATCAAATCCATTGAATTCCTAACCTAGCAATGGAGAGGCACCCTTGTAGCTGAAGTGAATATATATTTATCTTCTTCCACTTTCTTGTTCAATTGCTTCTACTATGTAAAGAGACACCATGCAAATTTTGTGGTGGTCATAGTGATATTATTCTCACATTCCAACCATATCATGAAGAGGAAAAATCTCTTAGACCGAGAGATTAATTTCCTACATTCCTTCGTTGAGATCAAGGAAATTGCAGTAGTCATGAGAACTACCTCTGGTAAATATTGACATTTGAATATTCTAAGACCAAAACATAAACCTCATGAGAATATAAGTATTCCCCTGAGTTTTTATAGAGCTGGTACTCCTCTGTTTATCTTTCAAGGTTTTTTATTTAAATATCTTATATCAAATAATATAGAATTATGTCAAATGACAAAATTCAAATCTTTATCGCTCAAGAAAAATCAAATTGAAAAAGCAAATTTAATGGGAGAGTTCCTAAGAAATGGACCAGGAACCTCAAGCATCACACATACTAAAAATAAATTACATAAAATAATAAATATTCCTCACATCCATCATAGTTTCATATATTTTTGATCACAATCAAAATAAAAGAAAATGGTCCAATCACACAGGAGAACTTTGAAAGAGTATTACTTATTAAGATAAAAAGAGAATTTGATAAGTTGATTTCAAATACATTATACCCAAAACTGAGAGTTATAAAATACAATCGAAAAATAGACCTCGAAATAGTTCTTTGGGATTTCTAAAAAAATAATGAAGTTTGTTACAATATAAAAAATTTAAAGGCATTTTTCCATAAATGGACTGGGATTGGGGATTCCGTGGACCATAAAATATACACAAGAAGTATGAAGAAGAGAAAATAGTCTAGAGCATAGTGCGGGCAACAAGATCTGGAAAGAAGACAAAGGGAAGTTGTCAGAACTCTGTTATATTTTTTCTAGTGAAAGAATAAACACTACTGGATGAATTCCGAGAAGGAAGAAAGTATGTGATTGATATGGAATTACTGTGTTGGAGTATCTCCCTTCATTTGTTTCTTGTTGTGTATTTTATGTTTTCATTTGTTGCATTTGGTTGGTTTGTTTCGATAGTTCCCAACTGATCCTCTTCAGTTATTTTTAACAAAGCCCGTTTTAACCATTCTTGAATATAATCCTTCATTGGGGAAACATTAATCTCTTGTTTAATCCTTATATCAAACAAATCACTTTATAACTCCCTTAAATCAAATGATATTTTATGTAATGAAGTTTTAATACATTCATTTTTTTTGGAATAACTGACCAACCAATTATCAAATTCATCTTCATTATATTCTTTTATACTATTGAACGTCTCCGCGAACAAATTCTTGAGTATTTCCAAGTGTTACTAAAAATTCTCCCTTGTAAGAAATGTAGAGTTCAGAATTAGGCGAGGATCTTGTTCTTCTCTAGTATTCCCAGCTAAATCAATTTCCATCAATTTTTGATATAAAATCTCCCTTTTAGAAAGTACTTCACTATATTCTTCAAACAATTCCTTCAAAGTTTTTATTTTCTTGATCCAACATAATTTAAGTTGTTTTACCCTAGCTTGAGAGGGGAATTTTTCTTCCTTTATTTTCAATTCTATCATATTCATGATTTTCAGAATAAAGGTAGTGAGCTCATTCTTGTAAAAATCTTCAACATTTTCATAATCAACCCGAAGATATTCTTTGAAACTATGTAACCTTGAGCCAAAAGTCATGATATTATTATTGATATCCCAAGATTCAAAGAAAAGAGACATCCTCTTTTTGATCTTTTTTTCAACAAATTTCCTTACTCCAACAAGGATATTGGGTGTTCCTCTCCACTTAGAACTTGACTCAAGAAGGTCATCAGGATTCATCCTGGGTTGAACAAAAGCAAGTGGTTTTGCAAAGATTGGGGGTGGCATCAAAGAATTCTCTAATTCTATGATTTTATTTTTTAATATTTCATTTTCAACTTCCATATCATCAATTGATATATCTAGGGAATTTCCAGTAACCATATGTATTTTTGAAAGTTTGGATGCAGAAACCCCTCTTAAATCCATTGTTGAATCTTTGATCCTTTTTCCTCTTGAATTTACATGCTGAAACACTAATTTTTTTAACTCCTTATCAAATGATGCATTATGGAGGGTTAATGATTCTTCTTCATCAAAAATATTTTCTTGGACAATCAACTCCTTTTCTGGAAAAATTCTTCACTCATCTTCTGGAAATTCAATATTTTCTATATCAACATCAAGGTCCATGTTTTGTGAAAGGAAATCATCATCAGGTATTCACTGCTATGTTTCTTCTTGATTTTTATACCTTTTTCTCTTTACTATTGGTAATTTGTGGGTTGACTCAATATTATTTTCACTATGATCGAGATCATCATCGCCCCCTGAATGATTGTTTAGATAATTTTGTTTATCTTCGAAACTATTCAGGGTATGTTGTTTTGGTGTGCCACCTTTTTGAGATGAACTTTGAGATTTAGAACCCTTTTCACTTATGAAATTTCCATGCTATTTATATGTTTTTTTTGCACTTATAATGGTTTCCAGGTCCTGAACTAGTTTTTCTTGAGAATTATTTCCTTCATTTTCTTCCTCCTCATATATGTATGTGTTAATAAATGAGACACTAAATCCAATGGAAATTATATGATTCATAAAAAGTTGTTGTGGGTCGAACCCTTTCACATAGTCAACCACCTTTAACTTATAAGGGTCAAATTGAACAACAAATTCATCTATCTTTAAGACATCCTTTACTGTAATCTCACCAACCTTCCATGGCAATTGAATAATTTTTTTCTTTCTTTCTTTGAGCCAAGAAATTTTCCCAGAATCTGTACTATCTACAAACTTCTATTATAAACATTTTATCGGATACATAAAATGGGAGATAAATAGGTGATACAAGGGAACATTACATTCTAAATATACTTTAATCTTCATTGTATTCAACTTCTCCCCTTTGATTAAAAAATGATGTCGCTTCTAATGACAATATTGAAGTATTTCCCCCAAACATTAATATTTTGAAAACATAAAGGAAAGAGCTATAAAATTCATATAAGTGGTACATTGCTCTTTGCTTCCATAAATCCAGATACCAAGTATAAACTGGGTCTGTCTTGAAGTCAACATGCTTTGAAATATGGAGACCTTGAAATTCATGGCTATCGATGATAGCTAAAACCAAATACCCAGACATAAACAATTTTTTATCTTTCTTAAAATTCAACAAATGAGATGTTATTTTCATAGATATAATCCTTGACAAATCAAAAACCATTTTTCCTTGATAGATTAATAAAAAATATACAAAGACAACATGGGAATAACAACAATGGATTCCAACCCGAGAATTCTAGCTAAAAACCAGACAATTTGTTTGTAGGGTTTCTTGAGATGACTAACTTGTATTAGAGATAAGTCTTCTGGCATTGTTGAGGGGTCCTCCAAGAATTATGGTAGTATATCTCTTCCTCCATTTTTATCTTTGATAAAATTATTAACTTCCTCAACTTTAAATATTGCAGTTAGCTTTGGCAATTTGAGCATCTGTTTGAAAGTAGGCGGCCCCAAAAAAATTGACGGATTACCGTGACATGGGAAAAATATTTCGGCGGAGTGGAAGAATGAATATTGAAATTTCAAAAGATGTAATCTCCTCTTCCATGATTATAATGAGTAATCTTGAAATTTTTTCCAAGTATCAATTATCGCAAGATGAGAGAAAATAAAAAAGAGCTTGGGTGAAGACAAGAATCTCCGCTTCCA
>JZKD02S2340634.1:127547-160141 GCA_000966675.3 Picea glauca
AAGAATGAGTCAAGAGATCTGTGTTTGGGACACTGAAAATCTAGCATCACTTCATCAGATGGATTGTCTAGTCATGCGAGCGGTTGATTTTTGGGTCAATACCACATTAGAGGGATATATTATCGAGTTTGCAGCTGATAATGACAAATCTTTTTTGTGCACAGAGGTGACTTTCAAGAAAGACTCAAGGGAAATACTGTTGAGAGAAATATCCTTGTGGATTAAATTTTTCTTGATGGAAGAGGGGATGTTGACTATGTCCCTGACTGACATGGCAGTGCAAACACCCTTTCTTGGGGTAGGGCGAGGCTGGGGTAGAGTCATGGCCTGAGAGAGGGGATGGGTTCTTTGAAAAATGGGGGAAAAAAAACAAGAAATGGACTCAAGAGATGAGTGAGCCTTGAAGAGAGCTTCCATAGTTAAGAAGTGGTGGTGCAACAAGATCAAGAAAGTAAAAAGACAGTTTGAGACGTTGAGGAAAGAAGTCAGACCATGAGAAGTATAGGGAAGACAGATGGAAGAGTTGCAGAAGATGAGAAGATAGGAAAGACTGGCCAATCAAATATTAAGTGAGAGAGTAAAGTAAAAATAAAGAAGTCCCCAGGAGGTTGGACGGGAAGGAGAAGGTCTAGATGTAAGAGAGAAGGAAGCCGACATGAATATTGAAGAAGAAAGAGAAGATTCAACCCCGATGATAGGAGAGATCATGAATCTGGCTGAAGAGACCATTCCAGTGGAAGAAAACGAGACCCCTCAGATCAAAGAAAATCACCCCAAAGCCAGTGATGCCATCCCTGAATCGCCCATACCCCAAGTGTCTTCTATATAAGTGGTAATTCCGATACTACCCTCTCATGCTAGTTTTGTTCCAGTACAATTAGTTAGTCAGTCACAACCAGGAAGCGTGAGTACAGGGAGGATATTGGGATCCCCTGGTAGATCGCAAGAAGGATCGTTAGGCTTCATTTTGATAAGAGAAACAAGATAAAAAATGGTTGGTCATGCGGGAGGTTCGATTGCCTGATACCCAAAAATTTTGGGTAAGGTAGATGAAGATGTTGAGAAGCACTGGTTCTTGTGTGAAGAAATCTGGAGATCCAGAGGGACTCCAGATGCAAATAAGTTGGTCGAGTTCCAGACTACCTTGAGAGGTCACGCTCTCAAGTAGTACATGAATATTATTAAGCCAACAGTGCCAGGAATGCAAGGTCAAGCGTTCACACTTGTCTAGTTATGGACAAGGTTCATAGAAGAGTTCAAACTACCTCAGTCAAAACAACATGATCTATCTGAGTTGTGCGAGTCCAAAAATGGGAAGGTGAGTCAGCTAGGGAATACAACCAGAAATTTAAATATGCCATAGGGAGGTTAGTGCATCTAATCCATGAGTAACATCAAAGGGAATGATATATTCAAGGATTGCTACCTTTGACCCGGATTATGCTAACGCAACAACAGATAGCCACCTTAACATACACATTGTAACAATCGATGGATATTGAAGACATGGTGGGATACCCTAGGAGCCTGACAGTAACCAGACCCCCAGTAGATGTGAACTTTGTGCAACTACAAAGGAAAACATCAGCATTGACAGAAAATATTCAAGAGCTGACGATACCTATACCAGGACGACCATAGATCTGGTGCACCAGATGTTATATAGAAGGACATCTGGTGAAAGAATGTCCATGAATGAGGGGAACGGGGCCTCCTCAGAATCTGATGGGACCCCCACCAGGACACATGGGAGGAGTTGCACAAGTATCTATGAACTTACCATTCCATAACCCCACCCCTTATCATGATTTTTCAGGGATCCAAGCAGCACCAGTAGTGGAGTATTGTGAGATTTTATGAATCCATGGGCATGGGCCAAGACAGTGCCCCATTATGAAAAAATATTCAAAAGTACCAAATACAGTACACTGTGAGTTCTGTGCATCTACCACACATACTACTAATAAATGTAGAGCGTTGGATGCACTTGCAGATAGGCTAGACTGAACAACATTTAGGGTGAATGAAAACCCTCAGGGACCGAGAAGAGGTCGAGGAGGTGGTGCCGAAGGAGATTTCATAGGAGGAAGAATCGAGGGAAGAGGGCCAAGAAGATGTTATAACTGTGATAAGAAAGGTCACATGGCTAGATACTTCCATCATCCAAGGAGACCATGGTGCTCTCACTGCAGAACCAATGGGCATGCGACTGAAGACTACCCATAATTAATTACAAAATAGGAATATAGGGTATGACAACGAGGAACTAACCTTATCATTTCAGAAATCAAGAGAGTTATTAAGGGACAATTTCCTAACCTCAACATTGTTACTCGAGGAGGAGAAAAGACAAGAGTTGATGTTGATACTCTACCCTAGATCCAGAAAGAAACACCTAAAGAAGATAGGTATGACCCTCTAAAATAGAAGTTGTTCTTTAAAGATGCCATAGAAGTATTTCAAAATAGTCCTAGCCCTGAGATGCGAGAAAAAACCCCACAACCTATTGTTTACCGTAAGATTGTGCAAGTCCCTGCTTCACTCCCTGCACCCAGAAACCCTATAGTCATACCGAGACAACCTGAGCAACCTCAAAAATGTAGTTGACCTTTGGTTTCAATTATTTTCCGACATTCTCAGGAATGATCAATTAACAGAGAAGATGCACAATGCGCTATACCTAGTTTTAGGGAATGAAGAACCCATAGAAGTAGGAATAAGGTCTAATCTTCTTGAAAAGAGTACTCAGAGAGTGAAAAGAAGAAAAGTATGAACTGGAAAATAATTCAGACTAGTATCCCAGTTAGATGAATTTGATATTAAGGATGTCATGTTGGATCTAGGATCCGATGTGAACATTCTGCCTAAGAAGACATGGGAAACCTTAGGAAAATAGAGGCTTCCATATTCCCTAATTCAGCTAAGAATGGAAAAGCAATATTGTATTTTCCCCATAGGAAGAGTGGAGAATGTGGAAATAGATGTTGCAGGAGTAAAGAGATAGGATGAATTTGAAGTGACTGAGATCATGGGGGATAAATACCCTTACCGTACACTACTTGGCATTGATTGGGCCTATGTCAACTATCCAGTAATCGAATTATAGAAAAAAACCATGACCTTTGAGGATGATGGAATCAAAGTTGTTCAACCCTTGGATCCATATATAGGACTCAGATATACAGAGCCAAGAGACAATAATATGGAAGGAGAAGACTTGGATTAGTTGTACACTGTAACAACAGGAACAAGAGATGATTATATAAATCCTACCGTTGATGGATCAATAAGTTGGAGAAGCATATAGTCAATAGACGAAGATTCGGAATTGGCTTTTGACAGTTGGCAATAAGGTTTGTATGAAATATTCTCAAGAAGATGTGCAACTGTCAGAGAAACCAGATGGGTTCAGACCGAAGTTAGAGAACATCTAGTATATGATGGTACCTTAGGACTCAACAGTTTTCTACTTAGCATGGAAGAAATGGTAGTAGAGGACCAAAGAATCTCAGCACTAGATGTAGCTCTCCAGGACACCCCTACCAGATGGTGGGACAATAATAAAGCCCTACTTAGAGATTGGGAGAATGCGAAGCAAGATAGAAGGTATAGGTTCCAGAACAAGGAGAAGCTGGAAGAAGAGATGCAGATGGATTTCTAAGTTGTGTGACTGTTCAACGAAGAATCTGATCCTAAAGCGCATATCGAACAGTGCGTGACACGAGATAAAGCTATGGAAATACCTTCTCAATTATGGGTTCATGTGTTTCCCCACTCTCTAGGTCCAATCCTGAAAGCTTGGTTCATACACAAGGAGACTAGAAGATATACTAGTGACTGGAAGACGTTGGTAACTCATTTCTGCAAGGAATTCTTGTTTATAGATAATGGTAATCAGATAATGGAATTCTTGTTTACAAAATTTCTTTTTGCAGATAATGGTAATCGGAAATCAAACTTAGTGGTATGTTCCAAGCATAATCGAGAACTTCAGACTAAACTTCACCTTCCCTCAACCAAGAATCCTATATAATGATATAAGATTAGCAGAGACTCAGAAAGCCCAGATGACTTTGAGGAATTGAGGAAACTAGCTATTAAAGAGACAAAAGGGAACAAAGAAATCCAGAACACTATACCTAGTCAGATTGATAGCTCCTACAATCACCCATTGAAATTGTGCAAAGTCAGTATGGGGACCATAGAGAAACCTAAGATAGCTATGGTGGGAGACTACTGGGAGGAGAAAAATAATCAAGAGATACAAAGTTTGTTGCGGGAATATGAGGATTTGTTCCCAAAGAACTTTTTAGAGTAAAAGGGAATCAAATGGGTTATGGGAGAAATGAAAATTGAATTGAAACCAGGATCCAAGTCGATGAGACATAGACCATACCATCTTAACCCTAGAGTAAAAGAGAAGGTTAAGAAGGAGATATATAAGATGTAGGAAGAAGGACTCATTTTTGCAGTGGAATAAGCATAATGGGTCAGCCCAATAGTCATTCAAAGTAAGAAAGGCATAGAGGATATCAGGGTCTATGTAGACTATATAAGCCTTAACTCTGCCTGTGTGCATGACCCCTTCCCAACACATTTTATTGATGAGGTGCTAGAACAGGTTTCGAGGAAGGAAGCATACTCATTCACAGATGGATTTTCAGGGTACCACCAAGTCAGGATCGTTGAAGAGGACAAAAATAATACCACATTCATAACAAAATGGGGATATTTCACATACAACGTGATGCCATTTGGCTTGAAGAACACCCCTGTAGTTTTCTCCAGGATTGTAATAGAAACTTTTAGAGAGTTCATTCACAAGTTTATAGAAGTCTATATGGATGATTGGATGATATATAGTTTTCTCAAGGAACATGTAGCACTGCTATGACTAATGTTTGATAGATGCAGAGAATTGCAGATCTCATTGAATCTCAGAAAGTGTATCTTTATTGTACCACATGGGAATTTTTTGGGCCACATAGTATGTTGAGATGGAGTATTGGTAGACCCAGCCAAATTTGCAATCATTATGAATATGCCACCACATACAAGTGCTAAGAAGTTGCGTGCCACACTGGGACACACAGGGTACTATTGCAGGTTCATCAGAAGATATGCCAACATTACTACAACTTTGGAAAACCTACCGAAAAAGGCTGAAATGTTCCAATGGACTCCAGAATGTGATAAATCATTTGAGACACTCAAGGAGAAGCTCAACACAACACCGATTCTAATATTCCCAAACTGGGAAAANGGATGATTGGATGATATATAGTTTTCTCAAGGAACATGTAGCACTGCTACGACTAATGTTTGATAGATGCAGAGAATTGCAGATCTCATTGAATCTCAGAAAGTGTATCTTTTGTGTACCACATGGGAAGTTTTTGGGCCACATAGTATGTTGAGATGGAGTATTGGTAGACCCAGCCAAATTTTCAATCATTATGAATATGCCACCACATACAAGTGCTAAAAAGTTGCGTGCCACGCTGGGACACACAGGGTACTATTGCAGGTTCATCAGAAGATATGCCAACATTACTACAACTTTGGAAAACCTACAAAAAAAGGCTGAAATGTTCCAGTGGACTCCAGAATGTGATAAATCATTTGAGACACTCAAGGAGAAGCTCAACACACCACCGATTCTAATATTCCCAAACTGGGAAAATGAATTTCATGAATTTCATGTCAGGGATTTCCTTAGGATCTATATTAGCACAACCTGGAGATGGATCCATGGACCATCCTATCTATTTTGCGAGTCGGAAGTTGTCGCAAGAAGAGAACAACTACACAACGACATAAAGGGAGGGTTTATCCATGATTTATGCTTTTCATAAATTTAGACATTATTTGTTAAGTTCTCATTTTAAGTTCTTTACTGATCATTCTGCATTGAAATATCTAGTTAACCAACCTGTGTTGGAAGGGAGAATTTGTAGATGGTTATTGTTATTTCAAGAATTTTCTTTTGAAGTTATTGTTAAACCATGAAGATGCAATGTAGGACCTGATCACTTGTCTAGATTAGATTCAAGGGAAAGTGGCGAAGCAGTCGACGATCATCTCCCAGACACAGATTTGTTCTGGGTTGAGGCTATACAAGAATACCTTGAGGACATAGCAGTCTTCTTAAGAACAAGGGCCTATCTAGAAACATATTCCACAACCCAGAAACACCACATGGTTGTTAGAGTAGTGGACTACCAATTGATCATGGGACAATTATATAAGCTAGGACTAGATAGTATCCTCAGAAGATGTGTCTTGGATCATGAAAGACAGGATACACTCTGGGAATGCCACGATGGAGTTGCGGGAGGTCATATAGGAGGAAAGGCCACCGCTCAAAAATTTCTACAAGATGGACTTTGGTGGGAAACACTCTTCAAGGATGAAAATGTACATGCTAGATCATGTGATGTTTGTCAAAGAGTGGGTAAGCCACCATGATGAGATTAATTTCCACTTTAACTCATTCGAGCCCTACAGGAATTTGAGAAATGGGCACTTGACTTCATTGGACCAATCAAACCCACAACTAAGCATTCAAAGGCTAGATACATCATCACTGCAACTAACTACCTTACGTGTTGGGATGAAGAAACAACGGTTCAGGATTGTTCTACCGTACTGCTTCTAGGTTCATCTTTGAGAATATCATCACTCAATTTGGATGTCATGGGATCCTAACCAGTGACCAGGGAGACCATTTCATTAGTGGAATTATAGAAAAGATTACAGTAGAGTTTTTGATCCAGCATCACAAAAGCAGCCCCTACCACCTACAGGCCAAGGGAACAATAGAAGCATTCAACATGATCCTGGAGAGAGGGTTAACAAAAGTATGTTGCAGAAATCAGGAAGACTGGGATGACAGAGTTCCAACAGTAATGTGGGCTTATAGGACAACCACAAAGAAACTCCACAAGTACACATTGTTCCATATAGTTTATGGGAAAGAGGTATTTGTGCCTACATAATTCATCACTCCAAGTTTGTACATTGCACAGATCACACATATGTTGGAGGAGGAATCAGTTGCGCAGAGACATTTGGAGCTACAAGAACTTGAGGAGACCAGATATCTAGCAGAATTCCATCAGTCAGTTGAAAAAGCAAGAAAAAAATGTTGGCATGAAAAACATATTAATACTAAAGTATTTACGCAAGGAGACAAGGTTCTACTCTATGATAGTTGGTACCAGAAGCATCCTGGAAAGTTGCACATGCATTGGTTGGGACCATTTATAATTGCGGAGATCTGACCCTCAAGAGTTGTCAAAATCACGCAATTGGATGGTATGTTGCGGCCAGGATGGGTGAATGGCGCTTGCTTGAAACGTTATATGTTTCAAACTAGAAAAAAGGGATTGTTTCTCTAGTTCGAAGGAGCATGTATAATAGTTAGATTTGAGTTTTCTGAAATTTTTGGTAAATTCAGTTAATAAAGTCGATGTGCGCAGTGTTGCACCGTGACACATAGTTCATTTTTTGTTTAAGTGTTTCTTGATATAGAACTAATGACTCAGCAATGCAGGATCATAAGTGTAAAGAATCCATAATTGTCAGTCATTAATATGATGGGGACCCCCTTTGTGGTTGGAGGGAGAACGAATCTGAATATGATCTAAGTCCATGTGCCACACGAACCTAGTCTAGTCACAACCTTTATTGCAATTATGGTACCCCGTTTGAACTCAGTGAAGCCATAAAGTCACGATACACAAATATTCCATCGGTATTCGCACTAGGATTCCCACCCATCAAACAAAAATATCTGAAACCGGCCACGTCACTACCCAAATCGTACAATTAAATGCCAAGATCGGTTGATAGGATTTACCCCATTAACCCATCCCATCGAACAACTCAGATCCAAGTTGTGTCCATACATTCATGATGAAGAACAATTATTGCTAAACTTGGCCACTAAGCCAAGTATAAGGCTCTGAGAACTCGCCAAAGAACACATTGTTTTCAAAGAACGTAGCAATTTCTGAATTCTATAGAGCGATCCAACCTGTGCAATTATGAAACCCGTAGTCATGACCCTAGTCCTTATCTCACCGCAGAGGTTGTGATAACTCAGAATCCACAATGTCGAGAGCCACAGGAAGCCAAAGCGCCATGTCTAAGGATGTAGTACCAGACGAGCCCTGTGACCCCCAAGTTGAGGTCATGGGTGATCTCAAGAGGAAGGTGGAGCAGATCAAGCTCCTCGATCTTGACCTAACAGATCCAGTTTTGTTCCCCCAGACGTCTTCTGGGAGATGTCTCTAGATGAGTTGAGAGGCATGCAATTCATGCCAAAATTAGAATTTTTCAACTTATTCAACTGAACCATTATGAACCTCAGAGACCTACCAGTATTTGGCACCACTAGTGAGGTTGTGTGGTGCACCAAATTTCTAATCAGCAGGGTTCATGACTGAAGTATCTGGTTGGATAGGAAGTGTCCAATCCATGTTGAATACATTCATCAGCTTACCAGATTTTCCTTCAAAGGAGAAGATTCATCGAAATGATTCTAGGGTCTTGGTAAGCACAACAAAAAGAAAGGAGAGCCCAACCTTTATGAGAGGTTCAACACAAAGAGGGGGGGACACACAATAGTAATTGACCCCATACTACCAGAAATAGTTAGGAAGGGATGTTACATCATAGACAACAAGGTTATGAGATCATATTACAAGGGAAAATGCATGCTAGATGCATTGTCAGTAGAAAAATTTTGCGCCAATGGCGTTGTGTTCAACTGGTGTAGTTACCTGCTAGAGGAACTAGTAGTGGCATGCGAGGAAGCCTAGGAGAAGGGAGGAACCTTCACCTATGGATATATTTTGATGGAATTCAAAATGTTGAAGTGGAAGCCACCTATGGGAAGGGTACGGACGCTACCAGACAAGGGGCGCATGGAAAAGATGTTCGAGCCCTGGCACTCCAGGACGAATTCAGAGAATGCAACTTTCAACACTGTAGCATTTGCTAAGTGGTACAATGGCCTGATAGATGCAACACAAAGGTTGTGTATTCCATAGGAGCTCCTCAACTGCAACACAAGGAACATTGCCTTCAGCATGAACCAACACCATATGTTTGTATGGACTAGGCATGTTAGCAAGAAATATCTCCATTCAAGGATGTTACCGTTCTACCAGGTAATTTCGTGTCCAGGATTTAAACGCAACCCACACAAGTAGGGGATGCACTATATTCTTCCTATGGATCTAATGAAGAAGAAAGGAAAAGAAGCAGGGGTAGGACTGAGCTTAGGCTTAGATCCGCAGAGGAAATAATCTCTGGCACAATCAGACTCAGAGGAGGAAGACGAGACACAACCATTGGAGCATAAGAAAAGAATGATGTCGGTCTTCCATATGCTTCCATGTGAAGATGTGTTGATAGGTGAGGACGTTAACAAAATCCTCAGTGTTGTGTTCCTTACCAAACTAGCAGTGAAGAAGCTCAAAACCAGAGTTTCACCAAATAAACCCCTGAACCCCCAACCCATTGCATCAGTTGTCCCCCGCACAACAGACAGAGGAGGCCCCACCATATATATTTAGTATGACCCTGAGAACCCTCCACCATCATCACTGAGAACCCTTCGTCATCACCACAACCCTAGTCACCACCCCCAAAAACCACCATTCCACCCCAAACCACAAACCCAAATCCGATGCAGCTTGATCAGCTAGAGAAAGCAGAGTGAGAACTCCCATAAACAACCCAGGAGTTTCCTAATCCAAGACCAAAAGTTTCTAGTCCAAACCCCAAAGTACTAGAGCAGAGCCTATTGTTGACTGGTTAAAACCTAGACATGCAAGACCAACATACTGTGTCGTTTGCGCAAGAAAATGACACCCAAACTATGGAGGAGCCACAAGCCCAAAACAACTAGCACATCCCCTCACCAGCCAAGGTTGAGGATGCCCAAGAAAACACAACGCAGGAAGCAGACACAACAAAGGGGCAGGAGATACCAGAGGTTCAGAAGGAACGAGAATCAACACCTGGGCAGAGTGCAACATCCACGTGAGAACAAATGGATCGGGTTCTCTAGAACCCTTAGCAATGCACAGAGTTGATGCAACTATGCATAGCCAAAACATAGGTTCTGACTCTCTTTCCCTCAGTGCTAAGGTTTATGATTACACCAGGGCCATCAAAAGAGGAGAAGTTAGAGAACCGCTCNTTTGAGAAATGGGCACTTGACTTCATTGGACCAATCAAACCCACAACTAAGCATTCAAAGGCTAGATACATCATCACTGCAACTAACTACCTTACGTGTTGGGATGAAGAAACAACGGTTCAGGATTGTTCTACCGTACTGCTTCTAGGTTCATCTTTGAGAATATCATCACTCAATTTGGATGTCATGGGATCCTAACCAGTGACCAGGGAGACCATTTCATTAGTGGAATTATAGAAAAGATTACAGTAGAGTTTTTGATCCAGCATCACAAAAGCAGCCCCTACCACCTACAGGCCAAGGGAACAATAGAAGCATTCAACATGATCCTGGAGAGAGGGTTAACAAAAGTATGTTGCAGAAATCAGGAAGACTGGGATGACAGAGTTCCAACAGTAATGTGGGCTTATAGGACAACCACAAAGAAACTCCACAAGTACACATTGTTCCATATAGTTTATGGGAAAGAGGTATTTGTGCCTACATAATTCATCACTCCAAGTTTGTACATTGCACAGATCACACATATGTTGGAGGAGGAATCAGTTGCGCAGAGACATTTGGAGCTACAAGAACTTGAGGAGACCAGATATCTAGCAGAATTCCATCAGTCAGTTGAAAAAGCAAGAAAAAAATGTTGGCATGAAAAACATATTAATACTAAAGTATTTACGCAAGGAGACAAGGTTCTACTCTATGATAGTTGGTACCAGAAGCATCCTGGAAAGTTGCACATGCATTGGTTGGGACCATTTATAATTGCGGAGATCTGACCCTCAAGAGTTGTCAAAATCACGCAATTGGATGGTATGTTGCGGCCAGGATGGGTGAATGGCGCTTGCTTGAAACGTTATATGTTTCAAACTAGAAAAAAGGGATTGTTTCTCTAGTTCGAAGGAGCATGTATAATAGTTAGATTTGAGTTTTCTGAAATTTTTGGTAAATTCAGTTAATAAAGTCGATGTGCGCAGTGTTGCACCGTGACACATAGTTCATTTTTTGTTTAAGTGTTTCTTGATATAGAACTAATGAATCAGCAATGCAGGATCATAAGTGTAAAGAATCCATAATTGTCAGTCATTAATATGACGGGGACCCCCTTTGTGGTTGGAGGGAGAACGAATCTGAATATGATCTAAGTCCATGTGCCACACGAACCTAGTCTAGTCACAACCTTTATTGCAATTATGGTACCCCGTTTGAATTCAGTGAAGCCATAAAGTCACGATACACAAATATGCCATCGGTATTCGCACTAGGATTCCCACGCATCAAACAAAAATATCTGAAACCGGCCACGTCACTACCCAAATCGTACAATTAAATGCCAAGATCGGTTGATAGGATTTACCCCATTAACCCATCCCATCAAACAACTCAGATCCAAGTTGTGTCCATACGTTCATGATGAATAACAATTATTTCTAAACTTGGCCACTAAGCCAAGTATAAGGCTCTGAGAACTCACCAAAGAACACATTGTTTTCAAAGAACGTAGCAATTTCTGAATTCTATAGAGTGATCCAACCTGTGCAATTATGAAACTCGTAGTCATGACCCTAGTCCTTATCTCACCGCAGAGGTTGTGATAACTTAGAATCCACAATGTCGAGAGCCACAGGAAGCCAAAGCGCCATGTCTAAGGATGTAGTACCAGACAAGCCCTGTGACCCCCAAGTTGAGGTCATGGGTGATCTCAAGAGGAAGGTGGAGCAGATCAAGCTCCTCGATCTTGACCTAACAGATCTAGTTTTGTTCCCCCAGACGTCTTTTGGGAGATGTCTCTAGATGAGTTGAGAGGCATGCAATTCATGCCAAAATTAGAATTTTTCAACTTATTCAACTCAACCATTATGAACCTCAGAGACCTACCAGTATTCGGCACCACTAGTGAGGTTGCGTGGTGCACCAAATTTCTAATCAGCAGGGTTCATGACTGAAGTATCTGGTTGGATAGGAAGTGTCCAATCCATGTTGAATACATTCATCATCTTACCAGATTTTCCTTCAAAGGAGAAGATGCATCGAAAGGATTCTAGGGTCTTGGTAAGCACAACAAAAAGAAAGGAGAGCCCAACCTTTATGAGAGGTTCAACACAAAGAGGGGGGGACACACAATAGTAATTGACCCCATACTACTAGAAATAGTTAGGAAGGGATGTTACATCATAGCCAACAAGGTTATGAGATCATATTACAAGGGAAAATGCATGCTAGATGCATTGTCAGTAGAAAAATTTTGCGCCAATGGCTTGTGTTCAACTGGTGTAGTTACCTGCTAGAGGAACTAGTAGTGGCATGCGAGGAAGCCTAGGAGAAGGGAGGAACCTTCACCTATGGATATATTTTGATGGAATTCAAAATGTTAAAGTGGAAGCCACCTATGGGAAGGGTACTGACGCTACCAGACAAGGGGCACATGGAAAAGATGTTCGAGCCCTGGCACTCCAGGACGAATTCAGAGAATGCAACTTTCAACACTGTAGCATTTGCTAAGTGGTACAATGGCCTGATAGATGCAACACAAAGGTTGTGTATTCCATAGGAGCTCCTCAACTGCAACACAAGGAACATTGCCTTCAGCATGAACCAACACCATATGTTTGTATGGACTAGGCATGTTAGCAAGAAATATCTCCATTCAAGGATGTTACCGTTCTACCAGGTAATTTCGTGTCCAGGATTTAAACGCAACCCACACAAGTAGGGGATGCACTATATTCTTCCTATGGATCTAATGAAGAAGAAAGGAAAAGAAGCAGGGGTAGGACTGAGCTTAGGCTTAGATCCGCAGAGGAAATAATCTCTGGCACAATCAGACTCAGAGGAGGAAGACGAGACACAACCATTGGAGCATAAGAAAAGAATGATGTCGGTCTTCCATATGCTTCCATGTGAAGATGTGTTGATAGGTGAGGACGTTAACAAAATCCTCAGTGTTGTGTTCCTTACCAAACTAGCAGTGAAGAAGCTCAAAACCAGAGTTTCACCAAATAAACCCCTGAACCCCCAACCCATTGCATCAGTTGTCCCCCGCACAACAGACAGAGGAGGCCCCACCATATATATTTAGTATGACCCTGAGAACCCTCCACCATCATCACTGAGAACCCTTCGTCATCACCACAACCCTAGTCACCACCCCCAAAAACCACCATTCCACCCCAAACCACAAACCCAAATCCGATGCAGCTTGATCAGCTAGAGAAAGCAGAGTGAGAACTCCCATAAACAACCCAGGAGTTTCCTAATCCAAGACCAAAAGTTTCTAGTCCAAACCCCAAAGTACTAGAGCAGAGCCTATTGTTGACTGGTTAAAACCTAGACATGCAAGACCAACATACTGTGTCGTTTGCGCAAGAAAATGACACCCAAACTATGGAGGAGCCACAAGCCCAAAACAACTAGCACATCCCCTCACCAGCCAAGGTTGAGGATGCCCAAGAAAACACAACGCAGGAAGCAGACACAACAAAGGGGCAGGAGATACCAGAGGTTCAGAAGGAACGAGAATCAACACCTGGGCAGAGTGCAACATCCACGTGAGAACAAATGGATCGGGTTCTCTAGAACCCTTAGCAATGCACAGAGTTGATGCAACTATGCATAGCCAAAACATAGGTTCTGACTCTCTTTCCCTCAGTGCTAAGGTTTATGATTACACCAGGGCCATCAAAAGAGGAGAAGTTAGAGAACCGCTCGGAGCATTCAACGGCTAGTGGATTTCCACTGCATACATGAGCACCCAGAGATGTAGCCCCTTCATCCACTGACCTTGCACAGTGGCCAACTACGCACTTGTTTGGACTGATCAGAGTATCAACTAATCAACTAGAGAAAAGTCTCTAGAAGACCAAGAGATCTTCCGAGGTCACAAGGGAGGAAGCTTTCCTTGCGAAGCATCAAGACAACAAGAAGAACATGAAAAGGTCCAAGTTGAGCACAAACAAGAAAGAGTGCAAGAAAGGATTGCTGAAGCCTGGCCAGAGATTTGCAAGGCCACACCCCAACTGCCTGAAGTCGATGATGCAGGCGAGCCAGATCATGAGATTGAGTTTCTCCAAGGAACATGGACACAACTCACCACTTGCGCTGAGAATATAGAAGTGCAGTTGTGATGGAATCAACAAGAAGCAAAGAAACAACCTTAGAAGCTATAGGAGCAGATGCAACATTTAGTACTGGAAGGTAATAATGCCCAAGCAACAACACACAAGTACACATCGAAATGCACAAAGATTTTCAGGGAAGTCATTGATTGGATGGGCATCATCTCTAGATGCAACTAGGTCCTCAAGGATGTGTGTACCAAGATCTAGGTGTTGAATGATGAATTTGTAGCCACGATGGATCCGTTGGAGCAGCGACAAAAGTTTGAGCAGATCCAACATGCAGACAATAACTAAATGCCCTCTTTGAGGCACATTCTGTAGTGAAGAAAGAGTTGCATGACTTCTGACCTATCATTCAGACAGTGTACATGCAGATGCATCAATTTGATGCAACAACAGATTCTAAGTGGAACTCGTTGGTCGCGTCCAAGACAAAGGGGTGTAGTACATAGGAGGCCCAACAGTTTGTTGTAGAGGCATCACTCCTTGCTAGGAAGTGACAAGATAAGGTTGGAAACTTTCAAGGAGTGAGGGAGCAGGCCTTGGAGCTGGTCCCAGAGTTGGGATCTTCATTTGAAAAGGAAAAATAAGAGAAATAACAAATATAAGAGAATAAGGAAGAAGGAAATGAGGACAAGGGAAAACAATTGTTTCTCTTGGAAGTTGCAAAAGGACTGAGCACTTGACTCGAGGGTGAGTCAAGGGTTGTGGTCGGAGCATGTTGTGCCCTTCATTTTTGGGATACAGAATCGCGCAAGTCTTGAATGAGTACGAGTTGTGCAAGATTCATAATAAGTTGGACAACAGAGAAAGAAAGAGCAGCATAAATCAGTTGTGAAAAGGACAACGCAATGCCAACTAAAAAAAAATGGTTGCAACAGAACAAGAAAGTGTGCAACTTGAGACATAGGACACAACCTAGCTTATATATAGGGATGAACACAAATTGTAAGGGGTTGGTTCATTCATCCATTTGTTGTTGAGTCATTCGATGGGTATTATTGTTCGATCTTTCCCCCTCTATAGGGTTGTTATCAAACGAGTCAAGAAAAGGTCTGAGTCTATAATGTAATCTGTACGCCTTTTGAGAGTTAGAGCTCTATGATGTGATTCCATAGCCAAGAGTCTATAATAGAGTACTACTGTATGGTCTTGAGATTGTAAATGAAGGAAGATTCTGAAGATAATATAAATAAGGATCTAAATTTTCAAAATATGTTATGTCTTCTTGTGTTTACTCATGAATTACAATACTTCTTTATGGTTTATAAGTTCCTCATGATGGTTTTGTGTTTAAATGATTTTCTGCAACTTAGGTAGGTTCGATTCTTGCACACATAAGATTCAAATCTGTTTGATAGTTAGATGTCTTGCGCAAGATCAAGATGAGTCTAGAAGGTTCTGTGAATCCTCCTAAGTCTTTTCCTTACCCTTCCCTATCTATTTGTCTCAGCAGCGCTTCGGGTGAGACTTCTTCTCTTCGGAGGAGATGAAAATCCCAGCACTCTAGACTACTCGGTACCTTTTGTTGGTAACCTGTTAAGGACCCTAGTCTGATCAAACTTGCACCAACAATGATCGAATGAGGGTTGACTGGTAGTCGATGGATAATCTGATTTGGTAGTCAACTGTAACTGAATCCCTAGATTCGTGGGATTTGTAGCCAATGATCTTCATGGATCTGTAACCATTTTTTTCTATGCCATTTATTTATTTTTTTTCCTGTTGTAAATCCTATACATAGGGTGTGTTGTAAGGCCATAAAGGCTAATGAAATAATGAAATAATCATAGAGGTTGTTGGTCATGTATATGTAAGCTGAATTGGATACATGGTTGTTCTTGTGTAAGAAAGAGGGTATGATTTCGATTCTATCTTAGGTGTGGACCAAGAATAGACATGTAACCTTTTATTCTGAATTAATAAGACAACAAGGAGAAGAATGGTCAAGGAATGTTGGTTTTCCCGGTTTGGGTTTCTAGGGTAAAATATTTGTGTAATGTGTGCTTGTTGTGTCATTTACTTTCTTGATTAAATATTTCTTCCTCTCTTCTACTAGGTTTAGCGTGGAAATGTGTCATATTTCCTAACACCTTGAAGGGTGTCACACCTACAAAATGACTACTTGTTGAAGGTGTCTCTATTTTCATTGGAAAACATTGAAAATTCTAGGTGAAATTATCCATCATCTCATTCCTCTATTGTGTGAGGGATTCCTTGAGAACCAACTTGATAAGTTATCCTTCTCCATCATCTATATTTTCTTCCACCATGGGAGGCCACTTGGTCCAGTGAGAGTGGTCTTCCCCAAGCTTAGGTTTGAGACCCAACTCCCTATACAGTGACCTTATTAGATACATGCATGGAGAAACAACAACAAAAAACAATGCTCTAATAAGACTAATATGGATTATGTAGAGAATGAAATGAAGGTAGAAATATAAATGGAAAAACAAAAAGATGTTTCAAAGAGAATGGTAGTATAATGAAACCCACATTCTATTAATGAATGAAATGGGAAAATATTGTAATATGAAAAGTTGTAGCTTATCTTTGAGGATAGATTTTTCCACTACACTCATTTGCAAGAAGAAATTACAAGAGGCCCAAACTACCTTTTAACATAAAGAATGATACCTAATATGCAAAATCCCTAAATATCTAAAACCCTAACCTTAGGAAATGAAGTGGAAAAAGAATTGTGATTCCTTAGGAGGGTAGTTGATACATCAACTTCTTAGGGACACAACTTTTGCATACAAACTCCATTTATGTTGTTTCTTATATTGTTACAAAGATTAATACACAATTTATGTTTTATAGGCCATGCAATATCCACACAATTAAATATTTCATGCCCTACATCACATGCCACAAGTGCAAGGGAAATTCATAAAAAATGTGTGGAAAGTTTAGGACCTAAAAAAATGTAGTTTAAATACCAATATGTGGATTCATTCTAATTCAATGGAACATGTACATAGCCACCAATATCTACTTATATCATATCTATATGATGAGTTCTTACCATACAAAAGTCACAATGTATAACCACTTTAGTGCTACTATATTTCTATGATAATGGACAATGATTGGGATCGTAACCAATGTTTCAGAAAATCTTGCAAATCTTGAAATAATCCTTTCCTACAAACAATCTATCCATGAAACTTGCATATCTTTGAACCATAGTGAAATAATTTCATATAATAATTTATTTCTTACAATTCATACACCATATCACCTCACTGGCATTCGACTTCTCTTTTACTAGTTTTTGAAACTGTTCAAATAATGCTATCAATTGATATTGAAGTAAGGTGAATCTTGGAGCCAACCTTGGAATGGATGCTTCCATGAGCGCATTGATGGACTCAAGTTGTATTATAAATTATAACTCTTCCCAATGCATAGTCGATTGTTTTTGTAACAATGGAGTCTGCAAGTGATTAGGCCACCAATAAACTACTCTGTATGATGCACCTATAGATTGTATAAGTTAAGAGCCTCATTAGATCCTAGAACCATTGGTCATATTCCCATACAATTTATTCAATATTTTTCTTGATCTGTTTTAACTCAATGATATTATGTTTATTAGATTTTGGTTTTTCAAACTCCATAAAAATTTCCTGCAACTAAACCAACATCAATATTTGGTTAGTAGGAGCACTCTACTTGCATTTCTTATACCACAACAATGCTCTTACTCATATAGTATTTTAGAAATCTACCAGAAAAATAACATCCATTGTCCTCTATGCACTTTATATTACATTGTAGAGGAACCAATGTTATTCCACATCCTCTTTACCTCTATTGTGTAATAGTGAAACCCATTGGGAGGATTTATTCAATTGTGTCATCATTCTTGTTTGGTGATTCTCAACCAACACAAAACCTATAGGTCCTAGATATTGCACCATTAGAGATGCTCCTACAAATACACTTACTAAACTAGACAATACTATGGACAAATTATGTTCACTTATGGAAATCACACTCAAACTATTTAAAGACACAATTGCAAGTGTACATTGACTACTAATCACACACATTGGAACTATGCACAATAATGGTCACTATATTTTTACAAAGAAAAATGGGTGTATGGGGTAGGAAGAAGGATGGGCTGACATCATTTCCATTCTATTGTGTCTCTTTCTTAATGGAATGTCTATCCGTAGGTTTAGAATATGAGAATGACAAGCAATCAAATGCATATTCTTCTTGACTTTGTTCTTCCATAGTTTCCATGGTGACTTCACCGTTAGAAATATCAACTAGCATATTTTCCCTTATGGTATGAATATTTTCATCCCCTACTTCATCACTCATCTGCCATATCAACTCCTCAAAGGTTCCCTCCATCTCCTCTAACTCTTTAATTCTCTACATCAACACAATTTCTTGATCCTCCTCTACTTCAAGGCCAACCAAAGTTCATTTCTATGTTGCTTCCATCCTTTGCATCATTCCACATTTTGGATGCATCCCAAGACTATAACTTATTATTAAAGACTCTTGACTAGTGTGGATATTTTAAATTTCTCCCATCCACCAGATTTATGTAATCTATGTGCCTTTTTTATGTTGTGTCTTCCATTCACTTCCAAGATCCTCTACTTCCACCATTGTTGATATTTCAAGAATCTTCATGTTAGGTTAATCTTGACTTGGTCAAAGAGTCATCATGTTAAATCTTGATTAAATAAAATGATGGGTAGTTTATGGGCCCATGGGATTGGGTGGCCCATAGTATTCACTCATGTTATTGATGTGATGAAGCCTATTTAAAAGCTTGGCATACTCCTTTTTAAAATGACCCAAGTGACATTTTCTTTGGCTAGATTCATTGCATTTTCCAAGGTAATAATAGATATATATTAGGTATTGGTTTTCCTAGTAAAGGTTTTCTATAGTAAATAACTAATGCTTATTTTTTTGTTTTCTTTATGTTTTTTTTACATCTCTCGCTATGCTCAATTTTACATATGGTATCAGAGAAAATATTGGGTGGAAAAATCTCTCTTGGGAGAGGAGTCTTGGATCATTGGATTACAAATGAAGTGACAAAGGTAGATTTGTTATTCAAATTCCTACATTTGTGAGGTTTGAGTATCCTACGTGAAATCTTTAATGGATGAATTTTCTATGTTGATCACCCATTATTACTAGTCATGGTGGAGAGAAACCCTACTTGTGTCTTCAAAATCCATATTAGAGCCACTTGAAATGTTTTTGGATCTATTTTTCCAAGCTAGCATGGATCTTGTGAATTTTTCACAGTGAACCTAGCTAGTAGAAAATTAACACACAAATCTTACGAGAGAGAAGATAAGAACATAGAATGGAATAATTGTATTAATTGTCTAAGTAAAATGGTAAAATACACTTGATATACTCTACATGGATAAGTGAAGTTTTCATAGTAGTGATCTAGAGATATATAGACACTCATTGACAAAACCTAAGTAATTTTCCACCTAGTCCTAGTTAACTGATCCATGTAATCATCAATTAACTAAGTCACATGTGTGGAAGTGAGAGAAACACATGAAATCACAAGATATGTGCCATCTTGTCCACATGCATGAGATATGCACAATCCTGATGAGGAAACTGAGGTGAACATGCAATTGTTAGTGATAAAATTGAGGTTACCATGCAAGAGTTACTTCCACTAGTCTAACTGAGATATAACTAACTATGAATTGAAGAGGGAAGGCACCCTATTTTGTAGGAGGTTCCCTAATTTGTAGGGGAATTTTTTCAAGAGATAATATTCTCATATATGGAAGCGCCCTCAACATTGGAATATCAACCTTAGGAAAATAATTACCTAGGCGAGTGTGTAATATCTCCAACACCCTCCCTGAACACCACTAGGGTGTACATGATGAATGGGTCCTGGAAACTAAGGCCATGTTAGGTACCCATTGTACAATGCATCTAAGAATGAAACATTGAAAAAATAGAGGAAAGAGGGAAAACCCAGACATAAAGGGTGTGGCTAGAGACTTGTAGTTGGTCATGTGGAATCTAACTAAGAGATATCAAGCATACTTATTCTGAGATAGATTGATGTTTGAAGAATCCTAACTAATATCAATACCAAGGAAATAGTGCAATGGACCTATGTCCCTCATAGAGAAATTGTGTGTAGAATGTCTTTGAATGAAACAATTTTTGATGCCAAAATACCTGTGATTAGGAGGTCATCAACATAGATAAATAAGACCAGTAAGCAGTCTAAGGTCCTCAACATGTAGACATTCAGATATGATTTTCATTTGAAAAAGTGTTGAGAGAGAAATTAGGCATCCATATTCGCATACCATTATCTAGGTTCCTTCTTTATGCTATAGAGGTACTTATTTAGTCAGTATACTAAGGAAGAGTTATGAATGAACCCCTATGATGGCTCCATGTATATCTCCTCTGAGAGATCCCCATGAAGAAAAGCATTATTCACATCCATCTGGTGAAACTACCACCCCCTGGCTACCATAATGGAAAGGGCCAATCAAATGGAGTCCATCTTTGCTACATGAGCTGCAAAGGTCTCATCATAGTCTATCTCATGGATCTATTGAAAACCTTTGGCAACCGATATTTCCTTATACCTTCTCACATGTCCATATGTTTCCTTCTTGGTCCTATATACCCATATGCATATGAAAAGATTCATGTCTGAAGGAATTAGAACCATATCCCAAGTACAATTCTCAAGGAGAGAGTTGTACTCCTTCTGTATAACATCTTCCCAAAAGGGATTCCCTGTAGCCTATGCATAGGTCTACACGTATGAAGATAGAAACATACATAAATGCATGGGCATCATTGGTTTAGTAGTTGTGAGTGCATGAGGAGGATCCTGAAAATGAGACCTCATCCTCCTTTGATCTATTGGATCCCCCACAAGATCTCCTACTAACTATTGGGTGGTATATGCCCACTTGGGAATATGTGGTGGCTCAACATCTGCATGATCATCATATTCCAAATATGATTCATAGCTCAGATGTAATATCCCTAGGATGAGCCCCAATTGTATTATGAATTGTAAACATGTTTTGTAGGTTGGTAAGCCAAGCAATTATAAGTTGGTAGGATTATGTGTTAGTAGGTCAGAGAGCCTTGGTTTTAAGGGCCAGGAGCCTTTTTTGTACATGTAAATATTCATATTATTAATATAAAAAAATCGTTGTGTGTAGATCGACCATGATAAAAGAGAATGGGGTACTATACTCCACTAGGTTAGTTAAGGGAGAGGGGGATGAGAGGTTGGAAAGAGGGGCTAAGTCTAGGGGCTTAAGTCCAAGAGAATNCATGGAAAAGATGTTCGAGCCCTGGCACTCCAGGACGAATTCAGAGAATGCAACTTTCAACACTGTAGCATTTGCTAAGTGGTACAATGGCCTGATAGATGCAACACAAAGGTTGTGTATTCCATAGGAGCTCCTCAACTGCAACACAAGGAACATTGCCTTCAGCATGAACCAACACCATATGTTTGTATGGACTAGGCATGTTAGCAAGAAATATCTCCATTCAAGGATGTTACCGTTCTACCAGGTAATTTCGTGTCCAGGATTTAAACGCAACCCACACAAGTAGGGGATGCACTATATTCTTCCTATGGATCTAATGAAGAAGAAAGGAAAAGAAGCAGGGGTAGGACTGAGCTTAGGCTTAGATCCGCAGAGGAAATAATCTCTGGCACAATCAGACTCAGAGGAGGAAGACGAGACACAACCATTGGAGCATAAGAAAAGAATGATGTCGGTCTTCCATATGCTTCCATGTGAAGATGTGTTGATAGGTGAGGACGTTAACAAAATCCTCAGTGTTGTGTTCCTTACCAAACTAGCAGTGAAGAAGCTCAAAACCAGAGTTTCACCAAATAAACCCCTGAACCCCCAACCCATTGCATCAGTTGTCCCCCGCACAACAGACAGAGGAGGCCCCACCATATATATTTAGTATGACCCTGAGAACCCTCCACCATCATCACTGAGAACCCTTCGTCATCACCACAACCCTAGTCACCACCCCCAAAAACCACCATTCCACCCCAAACCACAAACCCAAATCCGATGCAGCTTGATCAGCTAGAGAAAGCAGAGTGAGAACTCCCATAAACAACCCAGGAGTTTCCTAATCCAAGACCAAAAGTTTCTAGTCCAAACCCCAAAGTACTAGAGCAGAGCCTATTGTTGACTGGTTAAAACCTAGACATGCAAGACCAACATACTGTGTCGTTTGCGCAAGAAAATGACACCCAAACTATGGAGGAGCCACAAGCCCAAAACAACTAGCACATCCCCTCACCAGCCAAGGTTGAGGATGCCCAAGAAAACACAACGCAGGAAGCAGACACAACAAAGGGGCAGGAGATACCAGAGGTTCAGAAGGAACGAGAATCAACACCTGGGCAGAGTGCAACATCCACGTGAGAACAAATGGATCGGGTTCTCTAGAACCCTTAGCAATGCACAGAGTTGATGCAACTATGCATAGCCAAAACATAGGTTCTGACTCTCTTTCCCTCAGTGCTAAGGTTTATGATTACACCAGGGCCATCAAAAGAGGAGAAGTTAGAGAACCGCTCAGAGCATTCAATGACTAGTGGATTTCCACTGCATACATGAGCACCCAGAGATGTAGCCCCTTCATCCACTGACCTTGCACAGTGGCCAACTACGCACTTGTTTGGACTAATCAGAGTATCAACTAATCAACTAGAGAAAAGTCTCTAGAAGACCAAGAGATCTTCCGAGGTCACAAGGGAGGAAGCTTTCCTTGCGAAGCATCAAGACAACAAGAAGAACATGACAAGGTCCAAGTTGAGCACAAACAAGAAAGAGTGCAAGAAAGGATTGCTAAAGCCTGGCCAGAGATTTGCAAGGCCACACCCCAACTGCCTGAAGTCGATGATGCAGGCGCGCCAGATCATGAGATTGAGTTTCTCCAAGGAGCATGGACACAACTCACCACTTGCGCTGAGAATATAGAAGTGCAGTTGTGACGGAATCAACAAGAAGCAAAGAAACAACCTTAGAAGTTGCAGGAGCAGATGCAGCATTTAGTACTGGAAGGTAATAATGCCCAAGCAACACCACACAAGTACACATCGAAATGCACAAAGATTTTCAGGGAATTCATTGATTGGATGGGCATCATCTCTAGATGCAACTAGGTCCTCAAGGATGTGTGTACCAAGATCTAGGTGTTGAATGATGAATTTGTAGCCACGATGGATCCGTTGGAGCAACGACAAAAGTTTGACCAGATCCAACATGCAGACAATGAACTAAATTCCCTCTTTGAGGCACATTCTGTAGTGAAGAAAGAGTTGCATGACTTCTGACCTATCATTCAGACAGTGTACATGCAGATGCATCAATTTGATGCAACAACAGATTCTAAGTGGAACTCGTTGGTCGCGTCCAAGACAAAGGGGTGTAGTACATAGGAGGCCCAACAGTTTGTTGTAGAGGCATCACTCCTTGCTAGGAAGTGACAAGATAAGGTTGGAAACTTTCAAGGAGTGAGGGAGCAGGCCTTGGAGCTGGTCCCAGAGTTGGGATCTTCATTTGAAAAGGAAAAATAAGAGAAATAACAAATATAAGAGAATAAGGAAGAAGGAAATGAGGACAAGGGAAAACAATTGTTTCTCTTGGAAGTTGCAAAAGGACTGAGCACTTGACTCGAGGGTGAGTCAAGGGTTGTGGTCGGAGCATGTTGTGCCCTTCATTTTTGGGATACAGAATCGCGCAAGTCTTGAATGAGTACGAGTTGTGCAAGATTCATAATAAGTTGGACAACAGAGAAAGAAAGAGCAGCATAAATCAGTTGTGAAAAGGACAACGCAATGCCAACTAAAAAAAAATGGTTGCAACAGAACAAGAAAGTGTGCAACTTGAGACATAGGACACAACCTAGCTTATATATAGGGATGAACACAAATTGTAAGGGGTTGGTTCATTCATCCATTTGTTGTTGAGTCATTCGATGGGTATTATTGTTCGATCTTTCCCCCTCTATAGGGTTGTTATCAAACGAGTCAAGAAAAGGTCTGAGTCTATAATGTAATCTGTACGCCTTTTGAGAGTTAGAGCTCTATGATGTGATTCCATAGCCAAGAGTCTATAATAGAGTACTACTGTATGGTCTTGAGATTGTAAATGAAGGAAGATTCTGAAGATAATATAAATAAGGATCTAAATTTTCAAAATATGTTATGTCTTCTTGTGTTTACTCATGAATTACAATACTTCTTTATGGTTTATAAGTTCCTCATGATGGTTTTGTGTTTAAATGATTTTCTGCAACTTAGGTAGGTTCGATTCTTGCACACATAAGATTCAAATCTGTTTGATAGTTAGATGTCTTGCGCAAGATCAAGATGAGTCTAGAAGGTTCTGTGAATCCTCCTAAGTCTTTTCCTTACCCTTCCCTATCTATTTGTCTCAGCAGCGCTTCGGGTGAGACTTCTTCTCTTCGGAGGAGATGAAAATCCCAGCACTCTAGACTACTCGGTACCTTTTGTTGGTAACCTGTTAAGGACCCTAGTCTGATCAAACTTGCACCAACAATGATCGAATGAGGGTTGACTGGTAGTCGATGGATAATCTGATTTGGTAGTCAACTGTAACTGAATCCCTAGATTCGTGGGATTTGTAGCCAATGATCTTCATGGATCTGTAACCATTTTTTTCTATGCCATTTATTTATTTTTTTTCCTGTTGTAAATCCTATACATAGGGTGTGTTGTAAGGCCATAAAGGCTAATGAAATAATGAAATAATCATAGAGGTTGTTGGTCATGTATATGTAAGCTGAATTGGATACATGGTTGTTCTTGTGTAAGAAAGAGGGTATGATTTCGATTCTATCTTAGGTGTGGACCAAGAATAGACATGTAACCTTTTATTCTGAATTAATAAGACAACAAGGAGAAGAATGGTCAAGGAATGTTGGTTTTCCCGGTTTGGGTTTCTAGGGTAAAATATTTGTGTAATGTGTGCTTGTTGTGTCATTTACTTTCTTGATTAAATATTTCTTCCTCTCTTCTACTAGGTTTAGCGTGGAAATGTGTCATATTTCCTAACACCTTGAAGGGTGTCACACCTACAAAATGACTACTTGTTGAAGGTGTCTCTATTTTCATTGGAAAACATTGAAAATTCTAGGTGAAATTATCCATCATCTCATTCCTCTATTGTGTGAGGGATTCCTTGAGAACCAACTTGATAAGTTATCCTTCTCCATCATCTATATTTTCTTCCACCATGGGAGGCCACTTGGTCCAGTGAGAGTGGTCTTCCCCAAGCTTAGGTTTGAGACCCAACTCCCTATACAGTGACCTTATTAGATACATGCATGGAGAAACAACAACAAAAAACAATGCTCTAATAAGACTAATATGGATTATGTAGAGAATGAAATGAAGGTAGAAATATAAATGGAAAAACAAAAAGATGTTTCAAAGAGAATGGTAGTATAATGAAACCCACATTCTATTAATGAATGAAATGGGAAAATATTGTAATATGAAAAGTTGTAGCTTATCTTTGAGGATAGATTTTTCCACTACACTCATTTGCAAGAAGAAATTACAAGAGGCCCAAACTACCTTTTAACATAAAGAATGATACCTAATATGCAAAATCCCTAAATATCTAAAACCCTAACCTTAGGAAATGAAGTGGAAAAAGAATTGTGATTCCTTAGGAGGGTAGTTGATACATCAACTTCTTAGGGACACAACTTTTGCATACAAACTCCATTTATGTTGTTTCTTATATTGTTACAAAGATTAATACACAATTTATGTTTTATAGGCCATGCAATATCCACACAATTAAATATTTCATGCCCTACATCACATGCCACAAGTGCAAGGGAAATTCATAAAAAATGTGTGGAAAGTTTAGGACCTAAAAAAATGTAGTTTAAATACCAATATGTGGATTCATTCTAATTCAATGGAACATGTACATAGCCACCAATATCTACTTATATCATATCTATATGATGAGTTCTTACCATACAAAAGTCACAATGTATAACCACTTTAGTGCTACTATATTTCTATGATAATGGACAATGATTGGGATCGTAACCAATGTTTCAGAAAATCTTGCAAATCTTGAAATAATCCTTTCCTACAAACAATCTATCCATGAAACTTGCATATCTTTGAACCATAGTGAAATAATTTCATATAATAATTTATTTCTTACAATTCATACACCATATCACCTCACTGGCATTCGACTTCTCTTTTACTAGTTTTTGAAACTGTTCAAATAATGCTATCAATTGATATTGAAGTAAGGTGAATCTTGGAGCCAACCTTGGAATGGATGCTTCCATGAGCGCATTGATGGACTCAAGTTGTATTATAAATTATAACTCTTCCCAATGCATAGTCGATTGTTTTTGTAACAATGGAGTCTGCAAGTGATTAGGCCACCAATAAACTACTCTGTATGATGCACCTATAGATTGTATAAGTTAAGAGCCTCATTAGATCCTAGAACCATTGGTCATATTCCCATACAATTTATTCAATATTTTTCTTGATCTGTTTTAACTCAATGATATTATGTTTATTAGATTTTGGTTTTTCAAACTCCATAAAAATTTCCTGCAACTAAACCAACATCAATATTTGGTTAGTAGGAGCACTCTACTTGCATTTCTTATACCACAACAATGCTCTTACTCATATAGTATTTTAGAAATCTACCAGAAAAATAACATCCATTGTCCTCTATGCACTTTATATTACATTGTAGAGGAACCAATGTTATTCCACATCCTCTTTACCTCTATTGTGTAATAGTGAAACCCATTGGGAGGATTTATTCAATTGTGTCATCATTCTTGTTTGGTGATTCTCAACCAACACAAAACCTATAGGTCCTAGATATTGCACCATTAGAGATGCTCCTACAAATACACTTACTAAACTAGACAATACTATGGACAAATTATGTTCACTTATGGAAATCACACTCAAACTATTTAAAGACACAATTGCAAGTGTACATTGACTACTAATCACACACATTGGAACTATGCACAATAATGGTCACTATATTTTTACAAAGAAAAATGGGTGTATGGGGTAGGAAGAAGGATGGGCTGACATCATTTCCATTCTATTGTGTCTCTTTCTTAATGGAATGTCTATCCGTAGGTTTAGAATATGAGAATGACAAGCAATCAAATGCATATTCTTCTTGACTTTGTTCTTCCATAGTTTCCATGGTGACTTCACCGTTAGAAATATCAACTAGCATATTTTCCCTTATGGTATGAATATTTTCATCCCCTACTTCATCACTCATCTGCCATATCAACTCCTCAAAGGTTCCCTCCATCTCCTCTAACTCTTTAATTCTCTACATCAACACAATTTCTTGATCCTCCTCTACTTCAAGGCCAACCAAAGTTCATTTCTATGTTGCTTCCATCCTTTGCATCATTCCACATTTTGGATGCATCCCAAGACTATAACTTATTATTAAAGACTCTTGACTAGTGTGGATATTTTAAATTTCTCCCATCCACCAGATTTATGTAATCTATGTGCCTTTTTTATGTTGTGTCTTCCATTCACTTCCAAGATCCTCTACTTCCACCATTGTTGATATTTCAAGAATCTTCATGTTAGGTTAATCTTGACTTGGTCAAAGAGTCATCATGTTAAATCTTGATTAAATAAAATGATGGGTAGTTTATGGGCCCATGGGATTGGGTGGCCCATAGTATTCACTCATGTTATTGATGTGATGAAGCCTATTTAAAAGCTTGGCATACTCCTTTTTAAAATGACCCAAGTGACATTTTCTTTGGCTAGATTCATTGCATTTTCCAAGGTAATAATAGATATATATTAGGTATTGGTTTTCCTAGTAAAGGTTTTCTATAGTAAATAACTAATGCTTATTTTTTTGTTTTCTTTATGTTTTTTTTACATCTCTCGCTATGCTCAATTTTACATATGGTATCAGAGAAAATATTGGGTGGAAAAATCTCTCTTGGGAGAGGAGTCTTGGATCATTGGATTACAAATGAAGTGACAAAGGTAGATTTGTTATTCAAATTCCTACATTTGTGAGGTTTGAGTATCCTACGTGAAATCTTTAATGGATGAATTTTCTATGTTGATCACCCATTATTACTAGTCATGGTGGAGAGAAACCCTACTTGTGTCTTCAAAATCCATATTAGAGCCACTTGAAATGTTTTTGGATCTATTTTTCCAAGCTAGCATGGATCTTGTGAATTTTTCACAGTGAACCTAGCTAGTAGAAAATTAACACACAAATCTTACGAGAGAGAAGATAAGAACATAGAATGGAATAATTGTATTAATTGTCTAAGTAAAATGGTAAAATACACTTGATATACTCTACATGGATAAGTGAAGTTTTCATAGTAGTGATCTAGAGATATATAGACACTCATTGACAAAACCTAAGTAATTTTCCACCTAGTCCTAGTTAACTGATCCATGTAATCATCAATTAACTAAGTCACATGTGTGGAAGTGAGAGAAACACATGAAATCACAAGATATGTGCCATCTTGTCCACATGCATGAGATATGCACAATCCTGATGAGGAAACTGAGGTGAACATGCAATTGTTAGTGATAAAATTGAGGTTACCATGCAAGAGTTACTTCCACTAGTCTAACTGAGATATAACTAACTATGAATTGAAGAGGGAAGGCACCCTATTTTGTAGGAGGTTCCCTAATTTGTAGGGGAATTTTTTCAAGAGATAATATTCTCATATATGGAAGCGCCCTCAACATTGGAATATCAACCTTAGGAAAATAATTACCTAGGCGAGTGTGTAATATCTCCAACACCCTCCCTGAACACCACTAGGGTGTACATGATGAATGGGTCCTGGAAACTAAGGCCATGTTAGGTACCCATTGTACAATGCATCTAAGAATGAAACATTGAAAAAATAGAGGAAAGAGGGAAAACCCAGACATAAAGGGTGTGGCTAGAGACTTGTAGTTGGTCATGTGGAATCTAACTAAGAGATATCAAGCATACTTATTCTGAGATAGATTGATGTTTGAAGAATCCTAACTAATATCAATACCAAGGAAATAGTGCAATGGACCTATGTCCCTCATAGAGAAATTGTGTGTAGAATGTCTTTGAATGAAACAATTTTTGATGCCAAAATACCTGTGATTAGGAGGTCATCAACATAGATAAATAAGACCAGTAAGCAGTCTAAGGTCCTCAACATGTAGACATTCAGATATGATTTTCATTTGAAAAAGTGTTGAGAGAGAAATTAGGCATCCATATTCGCATACCATTATCTAGGTTCCTTCTTTATGCTATAGAGGTACTTATTTAGTCAGTATACTAAGGAAGAGTTATGAATGAACCCCTATGATGGCTCCATGTATATCTCCTCTGAGAGATCCCCATGAAGAAAAGCATTATTCACATCCATCTGGTGAAACTACCACCCCCTGGCTACCATAATGGAAAGGGCCAATCAAATGGAGTCCATCTTTGCTACATGAGCTGCAAAGGTCTCATCATAGTCTATCTCATGGATCTATTGAAAACCTTTGGCAACCGATATTTCCTTATACCTTCTCACATGTCCATATGTTTCCTTCTTGGTCCTATATACCCATATGCATATGAAAAGATTCATGTCTGAAGGAATTAGAACCATATCCCAAGTACAATTCTCAAGGAGAGAGTTGTACTCCTTCTGTATAACATCTTCCCAAAAGGGATTCCCTGTAGCCTATGCATAGGTCTACACGTATGAAGATAGAAACATACATAAATGCATGGGCATCATTGGTTTAGTAGTTGTGAGTGCATGAGGAGGATCCTGAAAATGAGACCTCATCCTCCTTTGATCTATTGGATCCCCCACAAGATCTCCTACTAACTATTGGGTGGTATATGCCCACTTGGGAATATGTGGTGGCTCAACATCTGCATGATCATCATATTCCAAATATGATTCATAGCTCAGATGTAATATCCCTAGGATGAGCCCCAATTGTATTATGAATTGTAAACATGTTTTGTAGGTTGGTAAGCCAAGCAATTATAAGTTGGTAGGATTATGTGTTAGTAGGTCAGAGAGCCTTGGTTTTAAGGGCCAGGAGCCTTTTTTGTACATGTAAATATTCATATTATTAATATAAAAAAATCGTTGTGTGTAGATCGACCATGATAAAAGAGAATGGGGTACTATACTCCACTAGGTTAGTTAAGGGAGAGGGGGATGAGAGGTTGGAAAGAGGGGCTAAGTCTAGGGGCTTAAGTCCAAGAGAATGATAATTTATTATTATTCCAAAAGTTGTTTAGAAGGATTTTTTTTATCCTAAGTTCCTTGGGGAGGACATGTGACTTTCAAAGGGAAGGAACATGCTTCATGAGAAACAGGTGTCGGCTCAGGCTCATGCAGTCTCAAGGGGGGAATTCTTGTTTGGGGGGGGGCACTCACGCACACAGACTCACTCACAGAAATGGGTTCACGCACAAACCGTTTTTGCTCTCATTCTCTCACCATATTCACTATGCTAGACTAGTCTGCCCCATCTCTCCTCATGAGTTCACTCACGCACTGCGAATGCACATAGCCAACCATTTCCTCCATTGTTGAACTTGTGTCCATTGTACACCTCTATAATTTACTGATTCATCCCTTGACTTACCCGAATTAGCTATTGTGATTTGAAGAAGCAGGTTGTCAAGCCCGCGATTGAAGAGGCAGGTTGTTAGGCCTGTGAGAAACTCTTTCTCCGGGTGAGAGAGGTTGTTGTGGATTGAAGAAGAAGGTTTTCAGGCCTGTGAGAAACTCTCTCTAGGAGAGAGAGTGTGTTGAGGAAGTGATTTCTCCTGGAGGGAGTCTCGTAGCTGCTACAGAGATCTGATAATTCTGGTCCAACCTATTGTTGAAGCCCAAGGTAAGGGAGGTGGAGAAGCCTATGTCTTGTGTGACAGTGAAGGTGTATACTCCTGGGGTGGGCCAGGCATGTGGTGAATGAGAGTCTGTGAGCAGTGGGTGTAAGTGGCTCCTGGGAGAGAATCCTTCTTCTTAAACTATGTGACTTTCCTACTGACCTTACCTAGCCTAGGAATCCCTTGCCTGGTGGAGTTTAGTCCCAGCTCAGGGGTGACCCACTACTGAGAGTGATGAGCAGTGTGGTCTAAGGCTAGGAGGTTCATGGAAGGTCTACACGTAGTTGGTGGTTTTACTCCATTTAAAATATAAGTATCATTTACGTGCTTAATTATGTATGTTATGCATGTCTGTGATTATTGAAATATTATCATGTGTTCCGTTACATGCATGAATTATTTTCAATTTCTTTTGAGTCTATATGGTCACAGTAAGTTTGTGTTATTTGTTTTGAATTAATTAGAAATGCATGTTATATATATATGTATGTTCCTTAGTGGTGTTTCCCAGCCTGTTGGTTGTTGGGGATGTTACAAATTAGTATTAGAGCTAAGTGAAGTATCAAAGTAGTGGTGTTTCCCAACCTGTTGGTGGCTGGAGAAATTACAAATTGGTATCAGAGACATGGTTTCGACATTGATCCTAGATGGGCCATGTTAGTGGTTAACGAGAAAAATATTTTAGAGTGAATTGTTGTTGAAAGGGACAAAATTCAAGGTTCAGAGCATCCCTGCGTGCAAGGAGTGTCTCGACATAGCTTTTCACTTAAAAATATCAGGAGGAATATCTTGAGTTTTCTTATGAAGGGATGCGAAGATCTGTTGCAAGGAGTGCACAGATTTGAAAGTCGACTAATGTCGAAGAAACCCACTAAGGAGAAAGGGATTCAAGAAACGAAGCTCAGGAGGAGGAGCGATAACAGTCGTCAAATCTTTTGTTGGAAGGAGTCTGTACCGTTAGATCTGTGTCCAGGAAAGAAAAGGATAACACTAAGGAGGAAACAGATCCCAATCCATCAGATCTGAGCGTAAAGGATCAATAGTTGTTCGATCCAGATTGATAGGTGGCGCAAGATCCACAACTTTGGAGCGAGAGCACTTAGGAAGTTTTGTGATCGAGGAGAAAGAGAAATAACCTAAGTAGATCTTGGTCATTGGTCACGAGAGGGGTACCAGATCTGAGACTTCGGGGAAAGTCACTTCAGAGGATTTCAAGTGTGGAGTGTGACAAACTCCCAAAGTCTCGAAGGCCAAAGTAGATCGCAACCTTCTGTTGTGAAGGAC
>JZKD02S2340634.1:160151-189012 GCA_000966675.3 Picea glauca
AGATCGACCATGATAAAAGAGAATGGGGTACTATACTCCACTAGGTTAGTTAAGGGAGAGGGGGATGAGAGGTTGGAAAGAGGGGCTAAGTCTAGGGGCTTAAGTCCAAGAGAATAATAATTTATTATTATTCCAAAAGTTGTTTAGAAGGATTTTTTTTATCCTAAGTTCCTTGGGGAGGACATGTGACTTTCAAAGGGAAGGAACATGCTTCATGAGCAACAGGTGCCGGCTCAGGCTCATGCAGTCTCAAGGGGGGAATTCTTGTTTGGAGGGGGGCACTCATGCACACAGACTCACTCAAAAAGGGGAGGAACTCACTCACAGAAAGGGGTTCACGCACAAACCGTTTTTTCTCTCATTCTCTCACCATATTCACTATGCTAGACTAGTCTACCCCATCTCTCCTCACGAGTTCACTCACGCACTGTGAATGCACATAGACAACCATTTCCTCCATTGTTTAACTTGTGGCCATTGTACACCTCTATAATTTACTGAGTCATCCCTTGACTTACCCGAATTAGCTATTGTGATTTGAAGAAGCAGGTTGTCAAGCCCGCGATTGAAGAGGCAGGTTGTTAGGCCTGTGAGCAACTCTTTCTCCGGGTGAGAGAGGTTGTTGTGGATTGAAGAAGAAGGTTGTCAAGCCTGTGAGAAACTCTCTCTAGGTGAGAGAGTGTGTTGAGGAAGTGATTTCTCCTGGAGGGAGTCTCGTAGCTGCTACAGAGCTCTGATAATTCTGGTCCAACCTATTGCTGAAGCCCAAGGTAAGGGAGGTGGAGAATCCTATGGCTTGTGTGACAGTGAAGGTGTATACTCCTAGGGTGGGCCAGGCATGTGGTGAATGAGAGTCTGTGAGCAGTGGGTGTAAGTGGCTCCTGGGAGAGAATCCTTCTTCTTAAACTATGTGACTTTCCTATTGACCTTACCTAGCCTAGGAATCCCTTGCCTGGTGGAGTTTAGTCCCAGCTTGGGGGTGACCCACTACTGAGAGTGATGAGTAGTGTGGTCTAAGGCTAGGAGGTTCGTAGAAGGTCTACACGTAGTTGGTGGTTTTACTCCATTTAAAATATAAGTATCATTTACGTGCTTAATTATGTATGTTATGCATGTCTGTGATTATTGAAATATTATCATGTGTTCCATTACATGCATGAATTATTTTCAATTCCTTTTGAGTCTATATGGTAGTAGTAACTCTGTGTTATTTGTTTTGAATTAATTAAAAATGCATGTTATATATATATATATGTATGTTCCTCAGTGGTGTTTCCCAGCCTGTTGGTGGTTGGGGATGTTACAAATTAGTATTAGAGCTAAGTGAAGTATCAAAGTAGTGGTGTTTCCCAACCTATTGGTGGCTGGAGAAATTACAAATTGGTATCAGAGCCATGGTTTCGACATTGATCCTAGATGGGCCATGTTAGTGGTTAACGAGAAAAATATTTTAGAGTGAATTTTTGTTGAAAGGGACAAAATTCGAGGTTCAGAGCATCCCTGCGTGCAAGGAGTGTCTCGACATAGCTTTTCACTTAAAAATATCAGGAGGAATATATTGAGTTTTCTTATGAAGGGATGCGAAGATCTGTTGCAAGGAGTGCACAGATCTGAAAGTTGACTAACTGTCGAAGAAACCCACTAAGGATAAAGGGATTCAAGAAACGAAGCTCAGGAGGAGGAGCGATAACAGTTGTCAAATATTTTGTTGGAAGGAGTTTGTACCGTTAGATCCGTGTCCAGGAAAGAAAAGGATAACAGTAAGGAGGAAACAAATCCCAAGCCATCAGATCTGAGCATAAAGGATCGATAGTTGTTCGATCCAGGTTGATAGGTGGCGCAAGATCCACAACTTTGGAGCGAGAGAACTTAGGAAGTTTTGTGATCGAGGAGAAAGAGAAATAACCTAAGTAGATCCTGTTCATTGGTCATGAGAGGGGTACCAGATTTGAGACTTCGGGGAAAGTCACTTCAGAGGATTTCAAGTGTGGAGTGTGACAAACTCCCAAAGTCTCGAAGGCCAAAGTAGATCGCAACCTTCTATTGTGAAGGACATGCGTAGACAGATTATGAACTTTGGTGAGAGCACTCTGGGATGAAAAAGTGTGCAGGAGTCTAAAACTCCCTAAGCCCAAAGAGCCAAAGTGGATAGTGGTCATTAGATCAAGGGGGAGACACACGTCAAGAGATCATGTACTTTGGGTGGAATTACTTCGAGAGGAGGCAAGTGTTGTGAGTTTGAAACTCCCGAAGCCCGAAGTGCCAAAGCACTCATAACCATTGATTGTGAAGGAGGACATGTGTCAGTAGATCGTGAACTCTAGGGGAAAGTGCTCTGGGAAAAAGCGAGCGTAGAGGAGTTGAAAATCTCGAAGTCCGAAGCTCTGAAGCCCAAAGAGACGAAGTAGTGAGTCATGATGACATCACCTAGAGGTGACATGGACCTCTCCTATACCTACCATGTGCCCCCACCTGGAATATTGAGATCTATACTATGTGGCCCCTGAGGTTGAATAACATAGTTAAAGGTCGGTGGGTCCACACTGGCATTGATCACGATTCATCTAGATCGACGACCAAGAGGAATTACGGGGACCCAAATTGCACGAGAATCAATTTCTCAGGGTGGTCCCATAATCCAAACCACGATTTTCCTGGGGGTTACGTGTCAGGATCAAAGGAATTACAAGACAAAAGGCGGGTTACTCCAAACCATGGATGCATTCCCCCACAATTTTAAAGGAGTTAAGTGATGTGACTATTCAATATCTTAGTTCAAGTACAAAAACCATGGGTCCCAGTGGAAGCATGGTGCCAGTTGTGAAGTCCGGAGACTTGACACTCTAGAAGAATGGTTCATAAGGGAACAAAAGGAAGAAATTTCAAAAGTTTCATAATTTAGAGGTGACGAGATGTAATAACGTCACCAAAGGTGACATGGAAGTGTTCGGAGATTAATAGTTCAGGGTGTTTGGGGTGTGCGTATGTGAAATCCTCCTAAGTCCCGAAGCTCAGATGCCTGAAGTTCCACAATGGGTGTCAGCCATTGGATGTTGGGTAGTCCTAGACTGTTGATCCACCCTACTTTGTGAGTTCATTAATTTGTAACTATGAGAGATTTGTTGTGATGTTCTTTGAAAACTTCCAAATCTAGAGGCCCAAAGTCTCGAATAAGCACCTACAGATCTAGCGCTTGGCCATAGCTTGTGGTCGCAAGGGTTGGGGGCTAAGAAAAAGGGGCTAGTGCCTGAAAAATCAATACAGAGTAGAGGTTAGAAATAAAATGGAATCTGAAAGTTTTCTTGAATCAGATTGGCTTATGAATACTGTGGAATTTGTTAAGGACTAATGGCCTGACAAATTTTAGTTGACTGCACATTGTGTTTGTAGAATTAACAATTATCATAACCAAACCAAATTTCCACGTAGTGTCAAGAAATGGAGGAGGCACAAAATGATTTTAGTTCATAGAATGAAGCTAAAGGAATGGATGTCCATTTGGGAGTGAAAGGATCAAACTCCAATGGGCACGGAGAAGAGATAGATAAGGAAGGAAACATGATGAAAATCATTGAAAGATTGTAGAAAGATGTCCAGCATCACCGAGAATATAACATAAAGCTCATGAAAGCCAGGGAACAATAGGGAGAATTCAACATAAAGTTGATATAGATCTTGGAAAGGATAGAAAAAAAATTGTATACAAAGAGTGACTCGAGTAAATCAGGAAGTCACAGGTCTCCTGATGAAAAGAGGAAATCAAGGAGTGTTGGAATACACCATCATCATTCCCAAGGGCACTCCAAGAGGAGGGAACACAATAGTTCAAGCCCATCTTATGTCAGAAATCATAGGATATATGGAGTGTATGAACTGAAGCACGAAATGAAGAAAATTAAACCTCCTATGTTTGATGGAGAGCACAAGAAGGAGGAAGATGTTGAGACATGGCTTCTTGGCATGAGGAAATATTTCCAACTTCATAATTATTCCTCTCACGCAGAAGGAAGAATTGTAATGTATCAACTGAAAGGAAAGAAATCCATGTGGTGGGATCAGCTTGTGCAGGTGCAACACATTAAAGAGAAAAATGTTACTTGGAAGGAATTCAAGAATTATTTCGAAAAGAAATTATTGACTAAGAGATACTATGACAGAAAGATGAAAGAGTTCTTTGAACTCAAGCTGGGTAGCATGACCATTGATGAATATGAACGAAGGTTTTGGAATTTCTGAAGTATGTCCCTTTCATCAAATATGATACTATCAAAATTCAAAGGTATTTGAGTGGACTTCCATCTCCCATTAGTGACAAGATCCAGTATGATGATCCTAAAACTATGGAAGAAACTATAAGGAGAGAAAAATGATTATATGAGAAACAAAGAGAAAAACCCACTTTCCGGAAGGCTTGGGAAGACAAGACAAAATTCAAGGAAGAGTTGAGACAAAAGGGAAATAAGCCTCCCTTTTTCATAAATAGTCCTCAAGGAAAACCAGGTTTTAGAGAGCCCAGGAAGGCTGAAATAGGTGGGCAAATGCCAAGACAACCACCTATGGAATGTTGGGGTTGTAAATAAAATCATAGGTACAGATATTACCCCCACAGAAATGACAAAATGAGAGTTGTGCACAATGTTCAGCAAGAGGAAACAGTGGAAGACATGGGCAGTAGAATACCAAGGATCTATGCATCCCTGGACAACAATCAAGCTGAGTTTCAATCACACATGATTGAAGTTGAAGGTATGATCAATAACCATGCCTTTATTATTTTAATTGATTCAGGGGCTAGTCATAGTTATATAGATCCTAGAATGGTGGAAATTTTGCATTTTCTAAGAAGCAAGCATGAAAAATCTTGGTTAGTGCAGTTGGCTACAGGAGCCAAGATAAAGGTTGTTGATTTGGTTAAGTCCTATCCGATGGACATGAATGGACTAAGCACAANGGAAGAAATTTCAAAAGTTTCATAATTTAGAGGTGACGAGACGTAATAAAGTCACCAAAGGTGACATGGAAGTGTTCGGAGATTAATAGTTCAGGGTGTTTGGGGTGTGCGTATGTGAAATCCTCCGAAGTCCTGAAGCTCAGATGCCTGAAGTTCCACAATGGGTGTCAGCCATTGGATGTTGGGTAGTCCTAGACTGTTGATCCACCCTACTTTGTGAGTTCATTAATTCAGAACTATGAGAGATTTGTTGTGATGTTCTTTGAAAACTTCCAAATCTGGAGGCCCAAAGTCTCGAATAAGCACCTATAGATCTAGCGCTTGGCCACATCTTGTGGTCGCAAGGGTTGGGGGCTAAGAAAAAGGGGCTAGTGCCTGAAAAATCATTACAGAGTAGAGGTTAGAAATAAAATGGAATCTGAAAGTTTTCTTGAATCAGATTGGCTTATGAATACTATGGAATTTGTTAAGGACTAATGGTCTGACAAATTTTAGTTGACTGCACATTGTGTTTGTAGAATTAACGATTATCATAACCAAACCAAATTTCCACGTAGTGTCGAGAAATGGAGGAGGCACAAAATAATTTTAGTTCATAGAATGAAGCTAAAGGAATGGATGTCCATTTGGGAGTGAAAGGATCAAACTCCAATGGGCATGGAGAAGAGATAGATAAGGAAGGAAACATGATGAAAATCATTGAAAGATTGTAGAAAGATGTCCAGCATCATCGAGAATATAACATAAAGCTCATGAAAGCCAAGGAACAATAGGGAGAATTCAACATAAAGTTGATATAGATCTTGGAAAGGATAGAAAAAAAATTGTATACAAAGAGTGACTCGAGTAAATCAGGAAGTCACGGGTCTCCTGATGAAAAGAGGAAATCAAGGAGTGTTGGAATACACCATCATCATTCCCAAGGGCACTCCAAGAGGAGGGAACACAATAGTTCAAGCCCATCTTCTGTCAGAAAGCATAGGATATATGGAGTGTATGAACTAAAGCACGAAATGAAGAAAATTAAACCTCCTATGTTTAATGGAGAGCACAAGAAGTCGGAAGCTGTTGAGACATGGCTTCTTGGCATGAGGAAATATTTCCAACTTCATAATTATTCCTCTCACGCAGAAGGAAGAATTGTAATGTATCAACTGAAAGGAAAGGAATCCATGTGGTGGGATCAACTTGTGCAGGTGCAACACATTAAAGAGAAAAATGTTACTTGGAAGGAATTCAAGAATTATTTCGAAAAGAAATTATTGACTAAGAGATACTATGACAGAAAGATGAAAGAGTTCTTTGAACTCAAGCTGGGTAGCATGACCATTGATGAATATGAACGAAGGTTTTGGAATTTCTGAAGTATGTCCCTTTCATCAAATATGATACTATCAAAATTCAAAGGTATTTGAGTGGACTTCCATCTCCCATTAGTGACAAGATCCAGTATGATGATCCTAAAACTATGGAAGAAACTATAAGGAGAGAAAAATGATTATATGAGAAACAAAGAGAAAAACCCACTTTCCGGAAGGCTTGGGAAGACAAGACAAAATTCAAGGAAGAGTTGAGACAAAAGGGAAATAAGCCTCCCTTTTTCATAAATAGTCCTCAAGGAAAACCAGGTTTTAGAGAGCCCAGGAAGGCTGAAATAGGTGGGCAAATGCCAAGACAACCACCTATGGAATGTTGGGGTTGTAAATAAAATCATAGGTACAGATATTACCCCCACAGAAATGACAAAATGAGAGTTGTGCACAATGTTCAGCAAGAGGAAACAGTGGAAGACATGGGCAGTAGAATACCAAGGATCTATGCATCCCTGGACAACAATCAAGCTGAGTTTCAATCACACATGATTGAAGTTGAAGGTATGATCAATAACCATGCCTTTATTATTTTAATTGATTCAGGGGCTAGTCATAGTTATATAGATCCTAGAATGGTGGAAATTTTGCATTTTCTAAGAAGCAAGCATGAAAAATCTTGGTTAGTGCAGTTGGCTACAGGAGCCAAGATAAAGGTTGTTGATTTGGTTAAGTCCTATCCGATGGACATGAATGGACTAAGCACAATGGATGAATTGAACATCTTACCTCTAGGTTTCTATGACTGTCTAATTGGGATGGATTGGTGGAAAAGCACCATGCCATCTTAAATTGTTGTAACAAGGCATTCACTTTCCTGGATGAGGAAGGGAATCAGAGAATAGTCCAAGGAATTCCCAGAGCAATTGTTATTAGAGAAATCTCAACAATGTAGCTGAAGAAGTGCTACAGGAAAGGCTACCAAATATTTGCATCTCATATGGATGAAGCACCTAAGGATAAGGTATAAAATATTGAAGACCATGTAGTATTAAAATATTTTGAGGATGTATTCCAGGAGGTACTAGATCTACCCCCAAAGAGAGATATTGATTTCTCTATAAACCTGTTTCCTGGAGAAGATCCAGTGTTAAAAAATCCTTACATAATGAGTACACCAGAGCTGAAAGAACTGCAATTGCATCTTGAAGAACTTCTGAACAAGGGGTATATACGCCCAAGTCTTTCGCCTTGGGGTGCCCCAGTCTTATTCATGAAGAAGAAAGATGGAACATTTAGATTATGCATCGATTTCAGATAGTTGAACAAAGTGACTATTAAGAACAAGTATCCTTTGCCAAGGATTGATGATCTCTTTGATTAGTTGAAGGATGCCAAGATATTTTCAAAAATAGATCTCAGGTCAGGGTACCACCAGGTAAGGATAAATGATAAAGAAATCAACAAGACCACCTTCAGAACAAGGTATGGTCATTATGAATTCATAGTGGTACCATTTGGATTATCAAATGCACTTGTTGTTTTCATGTGCTTAATGAATGGTGTATTCAGGGAATATCTAGACAAGTTTGTCATAATATTTTTGGATGACATCCTAGTGTATTCCAAGTCGGAGGGAGAGCATGAACATCATCTTAGGATGGTTTTGCAAGTGCTAAGAGAGAACCAATTGTATGGAAAATTGATCAAGTGCTCATTCAATCAAAAGTGGATCCATCATTTGGGACATATTATTTAAAAGGATGGGATAGTTGTGGATCCTGAGAAGATAGAAGCCTTTAGAGAATGGTCAATGCTGAAGAATGTGACAGAATTCAAATCCTTTATGGATCTAGATGGATATTAGAGAATGTTCATTGTAGGTTTCTCAAGTATATATCACCCCATCACTTCCTTGCAAAGGAAGGAGAAGAAATTTCAATGGACAGAAGAATGTGAGAGAAGCTTCCAGCAATTGAAGCAATTGCTAACCAGTGCTCCAATACTGAGGATTGCAGACCCAAATGAAGATTTTGTAGTGTGTACAGATGCATGCAAAGAAGGACCGGGAGGATTCCTCAGCCAGAATGGGTTTTCAATATGTTATGAGTCCAGAAAATTGAAAGAGCATGAAAAGAAATATGAAACTCATGATTTTGAGTTGGCGGCCATAGTGCACGCTCTGAAGAAATGGAGACACTACCTCATGGGAAAGAGGTTTGAAATCAGGACAGACCATCATATCTTGAAGTATCTATTTGACCAACCAACTCTGAATTCTAGGCAAAGTAGGTGGTTGGAATTCCTTTGTGAATATGACTTTGATATCAAGCATATAAAAGGAAAGGAGAACAAATTAGATGATGCATTCAGCAGTAGAGTGCATGAAATACATGCTATGACCATTAGCATGTATCAAACTGATATTAAAGGTATAATTCTAAAATCTGCAAATCCATATCTACAGTACATGGAATTGGTGGAAAAGATATAGCAAGGTAAGATGCTACACAAAGTGGAAGATTATAAATTAGAAGCTGATGGAACACTCTTGTACAAAAATAGAATTTATGTGCCTANCTTGTGCAGGTGCAACACATTAAAGAGAAAAATGTTACTTGGAAGGAATTCAAGAATTATTTCGAAAAGAAATTATTGACTAAGAGATACTATGACAGAAAGATGAAAGAGTTCTTTGAACTCAAGCTGGGTAGCATGACCATTGATGAATATGAACGAAGGTTTTGGAATTTCTGAAGTATGTCCCTTTCATCAAATATGATACTATCAAAATTCAAAGGTATTTGAGTGGACTTCCATCTCCCATTAGTGACAAGATCCAGTATGATGATCCTAAAACTATGGAAGAAACTATAAGGAGAGAAAAATGATTATATGAGAAACAAAGAGAAAAACCCACTTTCCGGAAGGCTTGGGAAGACAAGACAAAATTCAAGGAAGAGTTGAGACAAAAGGGAAATAAGCCTCCCTTTTTCATAAATAGTCCTCAAGGAAAACCAGGTTTTAGAGAGCCCAGGAAGGCTGAAATAGGTGGGCAAATGCCAAGACAACCACCTATGGAATGTTGGGGTTGTAAATAAAATCATAGGTACAGATATTACCCCCACAGAAATGACAAAATGAGAGTTGTGCACAATGTTCAGCAAGAGGAAACAGTGGAAGACATGGGCAGTAGAATACCAAGGATCTATGCATCCCTGGACAACAATCAAGCTGAGTTTCAATCACACATGATTGAAGTTGAAGGTATGATCAATAACCATGCCTTTATTATTTTAATTGATTCAGGGGCTAGTCATAGTTATATAGATCCTAGAATGGTGGAAATTTTGCATTTTCTAAGAAGCAAGCATGAAAAATCTTGGTTAGTGCAGTTGGCTACAGGAGCCAAGATAAAGGTTGTTGATTTGGTTAAGTCCTATCCGATGGACATGAATGGACTAAGCACAAGGGATGAATTGAACATCTTACCTCTAGGTTTCTATGACTGTCTAATTGGGATGGATTGGTGAAAAAGCACCATGCCATCTTAAATTGTCGTAACAAGGCATTCACTTTCCTGGATGAGGAAGGGAATCGGAGAACAGTCCAAGGAATTCCCAGAGCAATTGTTATTAGAGAAATCTCAACAATGTAGCTGAAGAAGTGCTACAGAAAAGGCTACCAAATATTTGCATCTCATATGGATGAAGCACCTAAGGATAAGGTATAAAATATTGAATACCATGTAGTATTAAAATATTTTGAGGATGTATTCCAGGAGGTACTAGATCTACCCCCAAAGAGAGATATTGATTTCTCTATAAACCTGTTGCCTGGAGAAGATCCAGTGTCAAAAAATCCTTACATAATGAGTACACCAGAGCTGAAAGAACTGCAATTGCATCTTGAAGAACTTCTGAACAAGGGGTATATATGCCCAAGTCTGTCGCCTTGGGGTGCCCCAGTCTTATTCGTGAAGAAGAAAGATGGAACATTTAGATTATGCATCGATTTCAGATAGTTGAACAAAGTGACTATTAAGAACAAGTATCCTTTGCCAAGGATTGATGATCTCTTTGATTAGTTGAAGGATGCCAAGATATTTTCAAAAATAGATCTCAGGTCAGGGTACCACCAGGTAAGGATAAATGATAAAGAAATCAACAAGACCACCTTCAGAACAAGGTATGGTCATTATGAATTCATAGTGGTACCATTTGGATTATCAAATGCACTTGTTGTTTTCATGTGCTTAATGAATGGTGTATTCAGGGAATATCTAGACAAGTTTGTCATAATATTTTTGGATGACATCCTAGTGTATTCCAAGTCGGAGGGAGAGCATGAACATCATCTTAGGATGGTTTTGCAAGTGCTAAGAGAGAACCAATTGTATGGAAAATTGATCAAGTGCTCATTCAATCAAAAGTGGATCCATCATTTGGGACATATTATTTAAAAGGATGGGATAGTTGTGGATCCTGAGAAGATAGAAGCCTTTAGAGAATGGTCAATGCTGAAGAATGTGACAGAATTCAAATCCTTTATGGATCTAGATGGATATTAGAGAATGTTCATTGTAGGTTTCTCAAGTATATATCACCCCATCACTTCCTTGCAAAGGAAGGAGAAGAAATTTCAATGGACAGAAGAATGTGAGAGAAGCTTCCAGCAATTGAAGCAATTGCTAACCAGTGCTCCAATACTGAGGATTGCAGACCCAAATGAAGATTTTGTAGTGTGTACAGATGCATGCAAAGAAGGACCGGGAGGATTCCTCAGCCAGAATGGGTTTTCAATATGTTATGAGTCCAGAAAATTGAAAGAGCATGAAAAGAAATATGAAACTCATGATTTTGAGTTGGCGGCCATAGTGCACGCTCTGAAGAAATGGAGACACTACCTCATGGGAAAGAGGTTTGAAATCAGGACAGACCATCATATCTTGAAGTATCTATTTGACCAACCAACTCTGAATTCTAGGCAAAGTAGGTGGTTGGAATTCCTTTGTGAATATGACTTTGATATCAAGCATATAAAAGGAAAGGAGAACAAATTAGATGATGCATTCAGCAGTAGAGTGCATGAAATACATGCTATGACCATTAGCATGTATCAAACTGATATTAAAGGTATAATTCTAAAATCTGCAAATCCATATCTACAGTACATGGAATTGGTGGAAAAGATATAGCAAGGTAAGATGCTACACAAAGTGGAAGATTATAAATTAGAAGCTGATGGAACACTCTTGTACAAAAATAGAATTTATGTGCCTAATTTCCAGGAATTAATAATAATGATATTGAAATAAATTCATAATGTACCTTATGATGGGCACCTTGGATATCAAAAAATAGTGGAAGCAGTCAAGAGCCATTACTTTTGGCCAGGTATAAAGAAGGAAATTGCATAATACATCACCAGATGTATGGAGTGTCAGAAGGTCAAAGCTGAGCATAGGCACCCAACTGGGTTTCTACAACCATTTCCCATTCCTAAATGGAAGTGGGAAGTGGTGACAATGGATTTCATCACAAGATTACCCAGAACAAATAAGCAACATGATTCCATCATGGTGGTGGTGGATAAGATTACGAAAGATGCCCATTTTATTCCAGAGAGGAATACTCACAAGGAAGCTAATGTTGTCTATATCTATATGAGGGAAGTAGAATGATTGCATGGTATTCCCAAGACAAATTTTTATGACAGAGACCCAAAATTTACCTCAAAGTTCTGGAAGGGGATATTCAAAGGGTTCAGAATGAATCTGAACTTCAACACAACCTATCATCCTGAGTCTGATGGGAAAACATAAATGCTGAACTAAGTGATAGAGGACATGCTAAGGATGTATGTGATGGAAAAACCATATAAATGGAAAGACTACCTACATTTGGTAGAATTTTCCTACAAAAATGGGTATCAAGCATCACTGGAGATGAGCCCGTTTGAAGCACTTTATGGTAGAAAGTGAAACACACCAATAAGCTGGGACAACCCAGCTGATAGATTAATAGTTGGGCCAGAGTTTCTCAAGGAAATGGAAGAGCAAATGTTGAAAATTAAGCAGAATTTGAAGGTTGCCCAAGACAAGCATAAAATTTATGCCGATAAGAACAGAACCCACAGGGAGTTTAAAGTGGGTGATCATGTTTTCTTGGAAGTGAAAGCCAACAGAAGTTCCCTGAAGCTGGGAAATTGTTCCAAGTTGGCAGCCAAATATTGTGGGCCATTTGAAATCATAGAAAGGATTCGACCAGTTGCATATATGCTTGCATCGCCTGCATCCATGAATGTACATAATCTGTTTCATGTTTCATTGCTTAAGAAATATATACCTGATGATAATCATGTTATTGATTGGAATGTGATTCAGGTGGAGCAAGAAGGTGTCTTGCAAGTGCATCCAGTGCGCATATTGAACCGGAAGAGAAAAAAGCTTCGAAATTGAGCCATAGGGATTGTAAAGGTCCAATGGACCTGGTACGGTCCTGAGGATGTGACATGGGAGCATGAGGATGCTATGTGGGAAGAATACCCACATCTTTTTGAATATTTTGAAAATCTTATTGATGCTACGTAAAAACGTTGCATTGAGGACAGTGCAAAAATAAGGGGAGGGGATTGTAATATCCCTAGGACGAGCCCCATTTGTATTATGAATTGTAAACATGGTTTGTAGGCTGGTGAGCCANATTGCCTGCATCCATGAATGTACATAATGTGTTTCATGTTTCATTGCTTAAGAAATATATACCTGATGCTAATCATGTTATTGATTGGAATGTGATTCAGGTGGAGCAAGAAGGCGTCTTGCAAGTGCATCCAGTGCGCATATTGAACCGAAAGAGAAAAAAGCTTCGAAATTGAGCCATAGGGATTGTAAAGGTCCAATGGACTTGGTACGATCCTGAGGATGTGACATGGGAGCATGAGGATGCTATGTGGGAAGAATACCCACATCTTTTTGAATATTTTGAAAATCTTATTGATGCTATGTAAAAACGTTGCATTGAGGACAGTGCAAAAATAAGGGGAGGGGATTGTAATATCCCTAGGACGAGCCCCATTTGTATTATGAATTGTAAACATGGTTTGTAGGCTGGTGAGCCAGGAAATTATAAGTTGGTAGGCTTATGTGTTAGTAGCTCGGAGAGCCTAGGTGTTAAAGGCCAGGAGCCTATTTTGTACATGTAAATATTCATATTATTAATATAAAAACATCGTTGCGTGTAGACCGACCATGATAAAAGAGAATGGGGGACTATACTCCACTAGTATGAGTAACAGAGAGGGGGATGAGAGGTTATAAAGAGGGGCTAATTCTAGGGGCTTAAGTCCAAGAGAATAACAATTTATTATTATTCCAAAAGTTGTTTAGAAAGATATGCTTTTATCCTAATTTCCTTGGGGAGATAGGTGACTTCCAAAGGGAAGAAACATGCTTCATGAGCAACAGGTGTTAGCTCAGGCACATTCATTCTTAAGGGGGGAATTCTTATTGGGGGGGGAATTCACGCACACACACTCACTCATGAACAAGGAGGAACTCACTCACAGAAAGGGGTTCACACACAGACAGTTTTTTCTCACGTTCTCACCATCTTCGCTATGCTAGACCAGTATGCCTCGTCTCTCCTCATGAGTTCAATCATGCATTGAGAAAGCACACANATTATGTGTTAGTAGGTTGGAGAGCCTAGGTGTTAAAGGCCATGAGCCTATTTTGTACATGTAAATATTCATATTATTAATATAAAAACATCATTGTGTGTAGACCGACCATGATAAAAGAGAATGGGGGACTATACTCCACTATTATGAGTAACAGAGAGGGGGATGAGAGGTTATAAAGAGGGGATAATTCTAGGGGCTTGAGTCCAAGAGAATAACAATTTATTATTATTCCAAAAGTTGTTTAGAAAGATGTGCTTTTATCCTAATTTCCTTGGGGAGATAGGTGACTTCCAAAGGGAAGAAACATGCTTCATGAGCAACAGGTGTTAGCTCAGGCACATTCATTCTTAAGGGGGGAATTATTATTGGGGGGGGCATTCACGCACACACACTCACTCATGAACAAGGAGGAACTCACTCACAGAAAGGGGTTCACACACAGACTGCTTTTTCTCACGTTCTCACCATCTTCGCTATGCTAGACCAGTATGCCTCGTCTCTCCTCATGAGTTCAATCATGCATTGAGAAAGAACACAACCAGACATTTTCACCATTGTTGAACCCATTTCCATTATACACCTCTGTAAATTACTGAGTCGTCCCTTACCTTACCCGAATTAGCTATTTTGGTTTGAAGAAGCGGGTTGTCAAGCCCGTGGTTGAAGAGGCAGGTTGTCAGGCATGTGAGCATCTCTCTCTCCATGTGAGAGAGGTTTTCATGGATTGAAGAATATGGTTTTCAGGCCTATGAGAAACTTTCTCAAGGTGAGAGAGTGTGTTGAGGAAGTGATTTCTCCTAGAGGGAGTCTCGTAGCTTCTACAGAGCTCTGAGAATTCTGGTCCGACCTATTGTTGAAGCCCAAGGTAAGGGCAGTGGAGCAGCCGATGGATTGTGTGACAATGAAGGTGTATACTCCTGGGGTGGGAAAGGAATGTGGGGCATGAGAATCTATGAGCAGTGGGCGTAAGTGGCTCCTGGGAGAGAATCCTTCTTCTTAAACTGCGTGACTTTCCTATTGACCTTGCCTAGCCTAGGAATCCCTTTCCTAGTGGAGTTTAGTCCCAGCTCGGGGGTGACCCACACCTAAGAGTGAGGAGCAGTGTGGTCTAAGGATGGGAGGTTCATGGAAGGTCTGCACACAGTTGGTGGTTTTACTCCAGTTAAAAGATAAGTATCATTTACGTGCTTATTTATGTATGTTATGCATGTATGTGATTCTTGAAATGTTATCATGTGTTTTGTTGCATGTAGGAATTACTGTCAATTCCATCTGAGTCTATATGGTAGCAGTAAATCTATGTTATTTTTTTTTTAATTCATTACAAATGCATGTTATATATGTGTATGTTTCTCAGTGGCGTTGCCCAGCCTGTTGGTGGCTGGGGACATTACAAATTGGTATCAGAGCTAAGTGAAGTGTCAGAGTAGTAGTGTTTCCCGACTTGTTGGTGGATGGGGACATTACATCAGATATGAACCATGATCTGAGTGATTGGACTCATCATCACTAATGTCCAATGCAAGCAATGGTATCAAGGTCTTTGCATATGGCTCCAATGGTGCTTGCAAGGGACTCTCCTTAAACTGAACACTGTGATGAATGATGGTCCTATCCGTAGAGGGATCAAGTAACCTATAACCCTTCACACCATCTATATGTACCATGAAAATGCATGTGGTGCTTTGCAGATCTAATGCTTTCCTTTTTTTAGAGGGTACGCGAGCCCATGCACGTGATCCAAATATTCAAAAGTCGGTGACTTTCAATTTTTTACTACTCCATGCCTCATAGAGAGTCTTGTCATTGAAAAATATGTAAGGAGATATGTTTAGAATGTGGTTGGAACAGTTAAGTGCCTTGGATCAAAGATTAGAAAGTAGATATATTTCATGCAACATGCAAGTGGCCATCTCCTTGAGGGATTGATTCTTCCTCTTGGCTACTTCATTCTTTTGCAGAGTGTAAGGTACTATATGTTGTAGCTGTATACCTACCTCTAAAAAAATATTCTATACATCTTGATTCACATATTCCCCCCCATTGTCTATGCAGATTATTTTGATCTTTCTCCCAAATTGAGTCTCTACATGTTTTTTTATGTCTTCGAGATGCTCAAAAACCTCGAACTTGTACCTAAGAAAATACACCCAAGTGTATCATGAGAGATTATCAATAAATTTAAGCACATACCTTGATTTTTTTATGGATGGATGAAGAAAGGGTCCCATCAAATCACTATGAATGAGCTATGTTATCACTGAGAATCACCCTCAGACTACTAGAGGATAATCCCAGTACCCATTCAATTTTTTTATGAGATAAGTATTAAATGTGGTGTCAATTGGATAGAACTCAGTTCAACAATGTCAAAAAATAGGAAATTTTGGATGAAGTGCATCAACAAAAGAGGTATTGTTTTAACTTAGGTCAGGGTTTTGAGTATTAGTGTGGATAAGAGGAATACTTAGTAAGAAAATGAAGTGATTCTACCACTAGCTTCAGGGTATGCCAGTAGACAAAGAAGAGAAATGCTTCAGGTACAAGAACGTATTAAATCAAAGAAAACAAAAATCTGAGAAAGCTATAACAGTATAACAATTAAACATCCATTGTCATGCAGCTACAAAACATCATTTGAATCCTTCAATGACACTAAAATTTTAGAATGAGAGAGATTAATATGACAAAAAAAAATCTAACTTCCATTAAACAAGATTTCATCAGATCTGATACGTCAAAACCAGAGTAGGCTCTATTTCATTAACATCACTAAAAAGGTCTTTTACATCAACCATTCAAGCCTGAAAAATTAAATCAATTTTAAAAGGGTGGATCAACAAGGAAGAGAAAGAAAGGTAGAGGGCAACAAACTACCAGCATAAGCATTCCATTGGGCATGGATTCAACACATCCTATAGATAAAAGGCACTCAAGCTCATACCAGACCAAAAGGGATATAATTGATGGACGGAGGTATAAGAAAGATAACAAAAAGAAGAATATCATCAAACAAAGATCCTCTCTGCAAAAATGACTTAAGAGATAAATAGAACAAAGACCATGAAAGGAGGCAATTACTACAAATCATTTGCAGCTCATGAATCTCCTGCCTCATGAACAACCATTGATCTTCAATTCCTGCAATTCCATTCAATCAAGATGACAAGATAAAATGATAACAAGCTCCAAAGGAGAGGAGGCCCTCTAGGATTTCCCTCTCTCAAAATTCTCCTAGGGATGTTTTCCAAGATGAATCCTTGACAAATTCCTTGGAAAATGTATGTTGGACAAGTTGGTGTCCATTTCAAGTTTGCATAGTTGTTGCATGTATTTGAAGTTTATATGGTTGAATCTTTCATGCCATAGTCTACTAGTATCATCAACATGCGTCAGTAGTAAAACATAATCATATTTATAAATGAACTTACTAAAAGTATAAAAATGAGATTGGTGGTTTACCTCACCAACAACAATCATGGAGTTATCATACATATCAAATATGGTTACGAAATCAAGTGTGAATTACACCCTTTTTCTTGTACCAAAATGTGTTATCTGATAAACAAAGAGTAGATTCACAAAGTGTTTTGTAACATTCAAGATGTTCTTAAAAATTCCATGTGGGAGTTCTACTCTCCCTTGGACAATGACCTCAACTAGGGAATAATATCCCAAGAGGATGGGAGGACCCATGCATTCATAAATAGAAGATAAAACATTCTAGGTTGCTACCATATGGTGGGATGCACCTAAATATAATATCCATGCATAACGATAAGAGTTAATCGAAATCAATGCATGAGAGTTAACTTGTTTGTCTTGATATTCCAACTTCTTTTCGGAAGCTTCTAGAATTTTATCCCCAGGGTTTTTGTTCTAAATAATTTGTGCCAGATCAATTTGCTTCTTCATGCATGAAAAATTGGGATGATAACCATGGTTGTAGTAACTGCATTTGGTATTCCTTTTCTTTCCTTTTCCATCTTTGGAGCTTGATGAATCATCGAAGGGTTTGGAGTAACCATCCTTTTTTGGATCTGCATGTGCCTTTCCCTTTCCTTTTTGCTTGGCCTTCAGATTGCATGTGCTACAACTTTCATACACAACAAGTGCATGCATATTGGATCCCTTTATTATACCCATATTGATGAGCTTGTCTTGCTCATGCCTGAGGGATTCAATAAATTGATTTGATGTCGTCATTTTCCAGGTCGATCCTGAAGTGAATCTTTTTGCATGGAATGATGAGATGAAAAAAACATAATCAAGACCAAGTTTTTCCAGAATAGGAAGGATCAACTGGGTTTCTTGAGTTGATTTTTCAACACTACATCCCTTTATAGGAAGGAGGAGTGACTTTAAATTTGTAAAACATTTCTAGATGTTATCAAAATTCCTCGGATCTAAGGAATTCAGCTTGACCTCGAGCATATGGCCTCTCATTTCGTCATGTTTTCCAAAGAGATCCTCCAACTTTGTCCAAATATAATATGGTATGGTACAAGCTTCAATGTGAAATAGAACCTTGGGGGACATAGAAACATAGAGGAGGTTGTAGGCTTCATCCATGTGGTTGAGATACATTTTCTTATCGACAATAGATATTGGCTTAATCTATGTCACCATAGTAATCTAGTACAATCCTTTGCATCTTAGTTGATGCAGAATTTTTATCTTGCACTCGAAGTAGTTGTGAGGCGTGAGAAGTACTTCTAGTGAGTAATCCATATTTGCTAACTGCATCTTCTTCCTATACCTATAGATATAAATGATTGTGTTCTTTCTCCTAGCAACCAAAGCTCTAATACCATGTGAAGTTTACACAGTGAACCAAGATAGTGGAAAATGAACACACAAAGCTTGCGAGAGAGAAGAGAAGAGAGTATAATGAAAGAATTGTGTTAATTTTCTAAGTAAAATGGTAAAATACACATGATATAATTTGCATGGCTAATCGAATTCACCATACTAGTGATATAGAGAGATCTAAACACTCACTAATAGAAACTGAAGTAATATTCCACCTAGTCCTAGTGAATTGATCCATGCAATCATCAATTAACCGAGTCACAAGTGTGGAAGTGAGAGAAACACATGAAATCACAATATATGCACCCTCTTGGCCACATGCATGAGATATGCGCACTCCTAGTGAGGAAATCTAGGTGAAAATGAAATTGTTGGTGATAAAAACGAGGTTACCATGCATGAGTGACTTCCACTAGTCTATCTAAGGTATAATTGAATTTGAATTGAAGAGGGAAGGTGCCATATTTTGTAGGAGGTTCCCTAATTTGTGGGGGATCAATATTCTCAAGAGAGAATATCCTCATCTATGGAAGTGACCTCAACATTGGAATATAAACCTTAGGAAAATAATTACCTAGGTGAGTGTGTAATATCTCCAAAAAATCTAATGAGTGGATGAGCTATGTAATGGTGTCCTAATATAGTCAATGGTATTCTCAATGGTGTTGGATAAATGTTGAGATTGAGCACAAAGAATACGAGATGTGTTTTTTATTGGATATGATTTGGTACAAATTTCATATTAATGTTTCATTCTGAAGGGGTGTCAGTATCTACACTTTTTGTCCACAATAATCCTATTGATGTGTAATAGTGGGTGAAATATCCCATGGGATCATACAAGTGTAAGACCGCCTTCATGCAGTTCACATAATGATTATAGCTTGGTATGATTTCAGTGAATGCTACAATTGGGTGAAATAGTGGATACAAGTTCATGAAATAGGTTTCCCTAGAATTCAAGCCAAAGGAAACAACTGCATGAATGAAAACTTATTTTCAAACAAATTTTGGTGGAGATCCACTTAGGATTAAAGTTGGAAATCTAATACTATTTTTGTTGATAAGTATGATGTGACATGGATCATAAATTGATTGTCATTGAGAAGATGAATTCCATGTTATATGTATGACCTATGACGAGTTGCTACTTGAGTAGTGATCTACAAGTAGCATTGAGATGATGCAAAGATGATGCAAAGTATAAGCATCCTACAATCATGAGCATGTGAATTAATTGTGTGTTTCGATATACTCAAGTGTATATTGTTGCATTGACTATGGTTGGGAAATACAACCTTACTCTGAATGGATTGTTTTTTGGTGGATTTTGTGGTATGTGGTTGTGTAAGTAATGATAGTAAGAAAATCTATGACTAGGATCACATTAGGTGATAAGAGGATCAACGTGGAGGAGCATGGACCAAGTTTAACAAAAATAAAATCCCAATCATATCAATGTGATCCATGTGCATGCATGTTATATCTAGTTATAATCAGATCTGGCAGGTGTGTGGTGTGTGGATGCACATGGTTTTAGAAATGGGGTGTGTTTTTTTGGTAAAGAATCCACTCTCACAAAGGCATGAATGACAAGATGAATTTTTATTTTTTGCATTGTGCAAAGGGTATTTTATGATTATGTGATGTGTTAGCACCATGTTTTTCATAGCTAAGGTTATAGGTTTGTCAAAAATTTGCAAATTCATGCATGTTAGCAACCATATTGTTTTTATGATTGGAAACATCTAACATCTCCAAGGGTCATTTTCAAAAGGAATATTCAATTTATTTATTCCCTTTTCCATTTGCAACTGCGTGCTGCAAAATTCACTATGCACTGCAAAATTCACTACCAACCGCATAGAGGATGCCATCATAGAAAGGATATTGTCGCCCAAATAATGTCGTTGCGAAGAGGATGTTGTCACGTAGGGGATTTTTTTTCACTGTGGATTTCGTCGCATAGTGGATTTCCCTCCGCACAGGCTATAGGTCGCACTGTGCAAATTACTGGTTTAGTGGTTAACTTCAAGATCAATGTATGACCAACTGGAGAGGAATTTTGAAAATCCCCAAGAGGTTTTTGTCGAGGACAAACCATATAATAAAATCCTCTCTCATATTTACAAAATGTGTCACTGTTTCAGAGATTCAAAGGAATATTTGAGCCCTACTTTTCAGTTTTCATGATTTCTTGTCCGAGACATTTTTTTTTGACACATATTTCAGCCAGATGGAGATGAATTTAAAGAAACTGAGAGAGGTTTTTATTTATAACAATATTAACTACAAAACCCTCTCTCATTTTCGGAAAATATGTTTTTATCCGTGAGATATGATGTAATATTTAACACTTATTTTCCCAGTTTGTTGCACAATCCATTGCATGTTTTGTTGTAGGTTATTGTTGCATAGCAGACTTGTTGTGCAAGGGTGAAAGAGTGCCCAACAATGCACATGTGAATCATCACAACCATATGGTCGAATTTTGATCATGATCAATTATTGTAAAGAATATTTTGGTTACGATTATGATTTGGCAAAGTTGGGTTTTCTATTTTTAGTGAGTCTGTTGAAGTTATTGTTCTCTTTCAAAAAAAACGGATCCATGATTCTAGGAGGGATTAGTTAAACCCTAGTATCCAAGGGTGACATTATATTTCTATATATGGGGATCATTTTCATGTAAACATGGTTGGTTGGAAAAATTGGTAGATGACAACTATTGTATGTAATTTGAGTTTTTGACCGAAATTTAATGAAAAGGTCCTATAACTTGATGAAAAGATTCTAGTTGTAGAAATTGGATGCATTGTGTTTTCTCTTTTTACGTATGTGCTTCCTATCATATTTTATTCATATATTTTTCTGTCTATTTCAGAATGAATTTTCGAACCCACGGATTCGTTGTACAACGCCCCTTGTTCGCGCCACTTAGACAAAACATTTTCTTCTAAAGCTAACTCTGAATTCGCCCGCAGCGGTGCTCTGATTTACTTCCTATATTTTCTCCCACCACACTTTACAGTTTTACACTGAAGGTTAGCCTTATCCTCTCGAGTCCAATCACTAAGTCATTTGTCCTGTCTTTTCCTCAAACCGATTCCATAGCACAAGTCTTACTTTCTTGCGCCAATATAAACATAACCCACTATATCAAAGGTGTTAAATCTATCCACTGCTTTCAAATTCATATCCTACACAAAGACCGCGCCATTTCCGAGAGAGCCCTCTCCATATCTGAAAAGATAGTTTTGGGTCTCAAAGTTGGTTGAAAAAGTTACCTTTGTCGTTTGTTTATCAGTCGAACAGATTTACAAAGTGATAACATTATAGCGCCATTGTCGGGGATGGAATTGAATGAAACTTTCCCTGGGAAGAACGACATTGTTGTAGTTCTAAGGTCTAAGAGCAGTAGACACTTAGGCACATATCGGTTGTATTTCTACTCTAGCGACTCCACACATCAGAAAATCATTTGAAGGTTATTCCACTAGTAGAATAATCCAGGGCTAAAGTTTTCAAGGTGACCCTAATCAAGCTTCAAATGAAATTCAAATACTCCACTGCAAAATGAGACATGTTGACAGAGATATGGAAGAGAAATATGGAAAAATAAGGTACTCGAGCTTAAGTTTAGTTCAAGAGGTACTTTTATGTTTTATCAATATCTTCTTGTCCTTTCTTGAGTTTTTCAAAATAATATTTCTTCACTTACTACGTTCAAATGAATCCCAAAGATCTACCCTTGTATATCCTTCATTTCAAACTGTAGGTATACCTCCTTCTTGTATAGCCAATATTCACCAATCTCCTTCCTCTGAACCATATGACGTTCATGATCATTCTTGTGAGCTTAATGAAACCAAAGTTGAGCATGTACCTTCTTTTCTTAATCTTGTACCCTCCAAGATTCAAGAAAGATACAGTCCTCTTAACTTGCCTTCCATCCTTCATGACTTTCCTCTGAAACATTATAAGTACCTTCCTCGGTTCGATGGAGAGCTTGATGGACAGTCAACTGAAAAACATATTCAGGTCTTTGATCATTTCATAGACCCTTTTGAGATCAAACATGATGATGTTTCTATGAGGGAATTTTGTTAGTCCTTACAAGTATATGCCAAAGCATGGTTCAAACATTTGCAGCCTCAGTCGATTCGATCGTGGGATGAACTGAGGGAAACTTTTGGTAGATTTTGGGGTGAGATAAAGTCATGGGATCTACTCCTTTCAGATTTTTATGCCATGATAAGAATGAAATATGAAACCATCTCAAATTTTAGTAGGAGTTTTGCTAGTATTTATTATAAACTGCCTAAAGAAGTCCATTATGTAGCAACCTTTCAATCAGACTTATCTTTTCTTTCGATGGAGCGGAAGTCTATGTCTTTGCAGCAGATGTTCAACACTGCTTAGGAAGTTGAAGACAATATTCAAGCATGTAAACAGATTCAAAATGAGGATTTGGATGCTAAAGAACATGACAATGGATATGAACACAGAACAATTGTTTTGAATCTTGAGAAGAGGGTTAATAATATCATATGTCCTCTTGAAGATTTAAATGTTGATGATTTTGCAAAGGATTATATTCCACTTATTGAAAAAGAAGGTGATAATTTAGATTTTGATCCATCCCATGATAAGCACAGAGCTAATTGTTTTATGTATTCGTTTGTAGACAATCAAGAAAATGAATTTGCAAATCAGTTTGTTGAAGAGCAGGTTGATGTCCCAAGCTTTTTCTTGCTATATGACATTGTAGATGTTGTTGATTTGCCTATATATGATGAATATTATTATGGTTATGATGTTGACTTCCTAGAACAACCAACTGCACGTTCTCTATTAGAAAATGTTCCTTTTCAGCAGTGTAATGAGTGCAATCAACCTACATATCACAGCTACAAAGAAGAATATGAAGAAAGTACTGAATCAACTGAAGGAAATTCTTTACCTTTATGCTTTGCTTCGTTTAAATTGTTGAAAGAAAATTCAAATATCATCACTGAGGCAGAGGAATGCGTACTGATGCAAAATCACACTGATTCATGGGAAATAATTCACAATAAATTGCAACAATCTTCTCATGTGTTTAATGACCCTGTTGCTTGTTATAGGGAAGGTTTTATTAGTTAAAAATTGCAGCCATTGGTCGAAGATGAATCTTAAAATGAATGTGTTCAAAAATCCAAAGAAATTGAAAAATGTGCATATGAAAGCAGTGAAGAAAATGAAGAAGGTTTTGAATCGGGTGAAATAACATTGACATTATGTTTTGCTTCTTTGAAATTGATGAAGAAAAATGTTTATAATGTTTCAAATTAGAAATCCTCCGGGCATGATGTTGAATATGAAGAAAGGGGTGGACTTGCAAATGAAAACTATATTCCATTATGTTTTTCTCCCTTTGAATTGTTGAAAGTAAATCATGAGATAACAGAGGAAGTAGAGAAGTACGGCTGCATTCACAGTGACACTGTTTTACATGAGCAAATTGTTATCAGTGAGGAAGACCAACAACCTTCTCATGCATTTAATGACCGTGTTGTTGATTACATGGAAGGTTATTTCAGTTCAGATTTGCAGCATGTGCTCAACTACCAGCTTGGAAATAAAGATGATGGTCAATCAACGTCAATGTTAGATATGGATTTCTTTCCACCAAGGGTTTCATTTCAGCCAGCACTATCTTTTGATTCAGAAGATTGTTATTTCCAGTAGTCTCAAAATATTTTTTATCCTCTTGGTTGCAATCAATAGGTTAAATCACATAAAATGAGAATGCAGGGGAAGGGGTGAAACATGGTTGTTGTTTTGTGTATGTTTTATAGGATCCATTTTAATTTTTGGTGGAGGTGACAAACAATCCCAATTTTTTTAATTTTTTGAGATTTGAATTTATAGATAAGTTTTTGAATGACTTATTAGTAAACGGGCTTTGGAGAAAGCATGTGCAAAGAAACCAAAAAGTGGATAAAGTGATTGCATGGTTGCATTGGAATTTTGAATTCACTTTATTGACATCTTTTTCAGCAATTAGGGTAGGTAGGAGTGTGAATAAGCTCGGTACTACGAACATTTCTTTTAGCAATCTGCAGTTTTCATTTTCAACTTAGTTTCAAATTTTAGTTTGGAGCATATACAGTTTTGGGTTTTCAACGGATGCAGGTTACAAGTTACAGTTGGAAAGCTGAGTTTGGGAGAATCCCAATGGGTAGGCACTTGGTCTACTATTCTTTTCTACCTCACAGGGAGGATAGCATCCCCGTTGGAGCTAGCTGTTAGCACCATGTTTTTCATAGCTAAGGTTATAAGTTTGTCAACAATTTGCAAAGTCATGCATGTTAGAACCCATATTGTTTTTATGACTGGTAGAATCTAACATCTCCACAGGTCATTTTCAAAAGGAAGCTTTAATTTATTTATTCCCTTTTCCATTTGCAACTACACGATGCAAAATTCACTATGCACCGCGTAGAGAATGTTGTCACGCAAAGGATGTTGTCACATAGAGAATGTCATTGCGCAGAGGATGTTTTCATGCATTGGATATCGCCACACAGTGGGCTGTCACGCATAGGATGATGTCACGCAGTGGATTTTCCTGTGCATAGGCCATAGGTCACACTGCGCAAATTACCAATTTAGTGGTCAACTTCAAGATCAATTTATCACCAATTGGAGAGGAATTTTGAAAATCCTCGAGAATTTTTTGTCAAGAAAAAACCAAATAATAAAAACCTTTCTCATATTTCAAAATGTGTCACGGTTTGGGAGATTCGAAGGAATATTTGAACCCTACTTTTCAGTTTTCATGATTTCATGTCCAAGACATGTTTTAATGACACATATTTCGGCCAGATGGAGATGAATTTAAAGAAACCAAGAGACATTTTTATTTTAGGAAAAACCTCTCTCAGTTTAGGAAAATATTTTTTTATCCATGAGATATGATGTAATATTTAACTCCTATTTTCCCAGTTTGTTGCACAATCCATTGCGTGTTTTGATGTAGGTTATTGTTGCGTAGTAGGCTTGTTGTGAAAGGGTGACAAAGTTCCCAACAGTGCACAGGACAACTCATCACAACCATATGGTCGAATTTTGATCATGATCAATTATTGTAAAGAACATTTTGGTTACGATTATGATTTGGCAAAGTCAGGTTTTCTATTGTTAGTGAATCTATTAAAGTTATTGTTCTCCTTCAAAGAAAATGGATCCATGATTCTAGGAGGGAGTAGTTCGACCCTAGCAGCCCAGGGTGACATTATCTTTCTATATATGGGGATCATTTTCATGTAAACAGGGTTGGTTGGAAAAATTGGTAGACGACAACTATTGTATGTAATCTGAGTTTTTGACCGGAATTTAATGCAAAGGTTCTGTAACTTGATGAAAAGATTCTAGTTGTAGCAGTTGGATGTATTGTGTTTTCTCTTTTTATGTATGTGTTTCCTGTCATATTTTATTCATATATTTTTTTGTGTATTTCAGAACAAATTTTTGAACCTGCGGATTCATTGTATAGTGTCCCTTGTTCGCACCACTTAGAAAAAATGTTTTCTTCTAAAGATAACTCTGAATTCGCCCACAGCGGCGCTTCGATTTACTTCCTATATTTTCTCCCACCACACTTTACAGTTTTACACTGAAGGTTGTTGCTCACCTAGCCTTATCCTCTCGAGTCCAGTCATTGATTCATTTGTCCTGTCTTTTCCTCATACCAAATCCATATCCCAAGTCTTATTTTCTTGCGCCAATATAACCAGAACCCATTATATCAAAGGTGTTAAATCTAGCCACTGCTTTCAAAGTCATATCCTACACGGATATCGTGCCATTTCCTAGAGAGCCCTCTCTAGATCCGAAAGGCCAGTTTCGGGTCTCAAAGTTGGTTGAAAAAGTTACCTTCATTGTTTGTTTATCAGTCGAATAGATTTACAGAGTGCTAACATGATGTACTTGGGGACTCCATGTGTTGGAGTGTTTATACCATGTGTCTACTTGTCAATTTTGAGAGAAGCTTGTGGTTTAATAATATGTGTTGTGATTGAACTATATTCATGTGTACTAATTACATGTTTCGTGCGGGAGTTGTGTCATGGTGAAGTGATGCATGGAGACTTAGAACACATGATGTATGATGAATTTTTTTCAAGAAATAATTCTTTGAATAGATATGATTGGACTTTATCACATTTAAATGGGAATATAGTTGTAATTTTTTTTAGGATGCATGCATTCCCTTGATTTGACGATTCATTAGTGCAGAGTCTACTTAGACCTAGGTGACAAAATTGAGTGGGTTTCACATGTTTTAATCCAAAATACCTAGTTAATAAACATTGAGGGGTCTTACACTAGCATGATATCATGGGATCTTTCACCCACTAATGCACATGGAAAACCAAAGGAATAATCACTAGTAGGTTTAATCCACCCACAAAGTGTATGCCTCTACATTTTTTCAAAATGCAAGATTAATATGCAAGTTGTACCAATATCATATCTAGGAACAAACATAGACTATAGGATTTACACTTGATATCAACAATGATCTATGCAAGGATACCTTTAATCATCTTAAGGCACCATTAAATAACTGGTCCACTAAAAAATAACATGCTAAATCACAACAAAAAATCCACAAATAAGTCAAGAGACTCCAATATGGTAAATGAAGAATAAAATATGGTTTCTCTCTACCATGACCAATAACAATGGGTGGTCCACATTGTAACTTCCTCCATCAAAAATTTCATGTAGGATGCTCAAACCTAGCAGATCTGGGAATCTAAATAATAGATATACCTCCATCATTTCTTTTGTAAGTCAATGATATAGGGATTATCTTGTGACATATATTTATCTACCTGAACTTATCTTTGATACCATATGTTAATATTGTGTATAGTATGTGAATGTGCTATTAGTATTCTTGTGTATTATATTATATTAAAATTGCTTATCTTGCACAATTTTATCAAAGTCTTCACTTTCCATTGACCACCCGATCATCAGATACTCCTACCATTCCACATACCCATGCAAGGATTATGTTTCCATATTAGTGGTGCTTGGGAGAATACCTTATTCCACCATCAACATATTTATTCAAATAGGTATTTCCTCAATCAATCTTCCATTTTGTCATTTCTTGAAAAATTCTATTACTTTGGTCAAACATTGATGACATTCCACCATGAATTCCAAACCATAACATTCCATGACACCTTTGAACCAAAATTCAAATTTTTGGGTCAAATCATGGTCATACATGTAGATATTTAACAAATTCTTAACAATCCACTCAATTCTTGGTTGTGGAAACCAAAGATGATGTTTCCCTACAAGTATTTCTAGAAATTTAGCCTAGAAAATATCATGTAAACACTCAAACAAATGCTTCTCCTTAAATATTTCTGTATCCTCACCTAGATATGCACTTTCTTGGCATGCAAACTCTTGTATCCACATTTCTAGCTAGTCTTGAAACTCATATTTTGTTTCTTTCCACTGCATATTTCCTAATCTACGTTTGTCAACACTATTGTATTTGGGATAAAAAAAAATATGTTTATTGTGTTAATAATTTCAATAGAAATCCTTTGTGTCTTTTTTGGCCCCAGAATTGGCCTTAACCCCCAAAAAACTCACTATCATCACTATATTGACATTTATAAATATTGTATAATTCTGATGGGGTTGGTGATTTTACTTTATCATTGTAGTCATCATTACTAGAATGGTTTAAAAGGGAACTACAAGGAGAAGACCTTGTAGCGGAGGTTTTTACAGAACCTCCCCAAAAACATTATCCTTTCTCTATTTATAGAGGAGGTTATTAGCGGAGGTGAGCAACCAGAGGTTTTTGCAAAGTATTTTTTATTGGTGCACCTATAAGGAACATACGCCTTGCTTCACATATAAACAATGACACCTTGGTTCTTAACTTGTTAGAATCACTGTCATACGTTATAATAAAAAATAAGCATCAAATAAAGCGCCCCGATGTTGTTGAACATTATGACCCGGCGCATCTCCCCATCGTCGGGTGCATCATGGTAGGGTAAATAAAAAAAAATACCAA
>JZKD02S2340634.1:208542-227925 GCA_000966675.3 Picea glauca
AACTATGTGTATAGTGCTTTGTTCTTCACTCTAATGTGTTTATCTCTTTCTTGGCTAAGTGCTTGATGTGATTAAGTAGATCTAGTTATGCTCTGCGTTGATGATATATGAATGAACGTTAGATATGATATATAAGATTCTTAGTGCTTGATCTGTTGAATCTAACCTATATTTATGTCTCTAAGTACTGAAAAATCCTTAGTATAAGAATTCACTTTGATGCTATGTGCTTTCGGCGAAGTGTATTAATGAATGTATGTTAAGGAATAACTGATGTTAAGTGCATTGTAAGCAAGATAATCACAGATCTATGTCCCAACTAAGGTTGCAGACATCTGAGTCCTGCAACCACCCTTGCCTCTATCTTGGGTGAGACTTCATCTACTTCGCAGGTGTTACTGAAAGGGCTGGTAGTTAGGTTTTTTTTGGTGCGCTCTTGAGCGTTGAACCCTAAATCTGTGCCTGTGCCAACAAATGGTTCGGCCTATTGGCCCTTGACCAAGTTTTGAAGAATACTTGGTCATAATTGACCACTTTTGGGACTGCGACAGCTTGCCAAGGAAGGAGCGCAATGCGAAGTGGAAAATAAGGAAGAAAGACCTATTTTTGGGTCAATTTTAGGGTTTTGGGTTGATGTAATAGGAAAGGGATGTCAGCCCGTGGTTTTACCCACATTTACGCCCATTTTGTAACCTATAAATAGGAAACGTAAATAAGGGAGAAGAATTAAGATAGTAGTAATAGTAATGTAGTACATCTATGTGATGTATAACTGGAAGCTAAGTGCTAGTAATTGGATCTGTGTGATCAGTTGTATCTTAGATTTCTCTGTGCATGAGATTGGAAAGCTAAGTGCAGTTTGGTGTAGTCTTGTGTTGAAGAGCAAGGAAGAAGGATCTAGCAAGTTGCGCAGATCTTCTGTCCTGTGGGAAGTAAGGGTAATTGAAGCTCTATGTTGTAACTGCTTGACCAAGATAATATAAAGAAGACTTTGTGGACGTAGCCCTAGGGTAGGGGTGAACCATGGTAACTATGTGTATAGTGCTTTGTGCTTTGCTCTAATGTGTTTATCTCTTTCTTGGCTAAGTGCTTGTTGTGATTAAGTAGATATAGTTATGCTCTGTGTTGATGATATATGAATGAATGTTAGATATGATATATAATATGCTTAGTGCTTGATCTGTTGAATCTAACTTATATTTCTATGGCTAAGTACTGAATCATCCTTAGTATAAGTATTCAATGCCATGCTCTGTGCTTTCGGCAAAGTGTATTAATGAATGTATGTTAAGGAATAACTTATGCTAAGTGCGTTATAAGAAAGATAGTCATAGATTTGTGTCCCAGCTAAGGTTGCATACATTCTGAGTCCTGCAACCACCCCTGCCTCTACCTCGGGTGGGACTTCATCTGCTTCGCAGGTGTTGCCGAAAGGGCTAGTAGTTAGGGTTTTTTTGGTTCGCTCTTGAGAATTGAACCCTAGGTCTGCCCCTGTGCCAACAAATGGTTCAGTCTATTGGCCCTTGACCAAGTTTTGAAGAATACTTGGTCATAATCGACCACTTTTGGGACTGCGATAGCTTGCCAAGGAAGGAGCGCAATGCAAAGCAGAAAGTAAGGAATCAAGACCTATTTTTGGGTCCATTTTAGGGTTTTGGGTTGATGTAATAGGAAAGGGATGTCATCCCATGGGTTTACCCACGTTTAGGCCCATTTTGTAACCTATAAATAGGCAATGTAAATAGGGGAGAAGAAGTAAGATAGTAGTACATCTATGTGATGTATAACTGGAAGCTTAGTGCTAGTAATTGGATCTGTGTGATCGGATGTATCTTAGAGTGCTATGTGCATGAGATCGGAAAGCTAAGTGTAGTTTGGTGTAGTCTTGTGTTGAAGAGCAAGGAAGAAGGATCTAGCGAGTTATGCAGATCTTTTGTCCTGTGCGAACTAAGGGTCATTGAAGCTCTATGTTGTAACTTCTTGACAAAGATAATATAAAGAAGACTTTGTGGATGTATCCCCAGGGTGGGGGTGAACCACGGTAACTGTGTGTATAGTGATTTGTGCTTCACTTTAATGTGTTTATCTCTTTCTTGCATAAGTGCTTGATGTGATTAAGTAGATCTAGTTATGCTTTGTGCTGATGATATATGAATGAACGTTAGATCTTATATATAAGATGCTTAGTGCATGATCTGTTGAATCTAACCTATATTTATGTGGCTAAGTACTGAATCATCCTTAGTATAAGTGTTCACTACAATGCTTTGTGCTTTTGACGAAGTGTATTAATGAATGTATGTTAAGGAATAACTGATGCTAAGTGCGGTGTAAGAAAGATAATCATAGATCTATGTCCCAGCTAAGGTTGCAGACATCTGAGTCCTACAACCACCCTTGCCTCTACCTTGGGTGAGACTTCATCTGCTTCGTGGGTGTTGTCGAAAGGGCCAGTAGTTAGGGTTTTGTTGGTGCACTCTTGAGCATTGAACCCTAGGTCTGCCCCTGTGCCAACAAATGGTTTCGTTGTCGGGACTTGAAACTGTGATTGCTGGGAACTGAAGAAGAAGAAGCTTTGTGCAAAATAAGCTCTGTGCCTAGATCTGTTGCCCTAGTGTGCAGTGTTATGTTTGACCTGTGAAGCTTTGTGCCAAGAAAGAGAGGTTAGATCTGAAGAAGAGAGGTCAGATCTAAAGAAAGAGAGGTCAGATTCGAAGAAAAGAGGTCAGATATAAAGAACAGAAGTCAGATCTACGAAGAAAGAGGCCATATCTACAAGAAAAAAAGGTAAGATCTATAAGCTTTGTGCTTTGATAAAGGTAAGAATAGTTAAAAGTCTTAGATCTGGAATCTTTGTACTCTATAGAAGTAAGATAAGTGGAAATTTTTGTTTCTAAATCATGGATTTAGGTATGTTTGATAGATTATGTCCTAGCTTCAAAACTAGGGCATTAATATATGAAAGAAATTTTGATATGAATAGATCTGATAAATATAGTGATAGATATGTTATACCTATGCATCGAAAGAATGTTTGGACTAACAAGTGGATACAGGATCCTAGAAAGAGTTTTTTGCAGGCTAATCACCATGATCCTAGTGCGCAGTATAGAAGGAGTTGGGGAACATCTAAATGAAAAAGAGGATTAACCCTCTCTTATAGTTGTAGAAGACCGGGACATCTTGCTAAGGAATGCCCTGGGAGAAGACCTAGTTGCCTCTGTTGTAAGACTATGGACCATGAAGTATTGTATCTCCCTAGAATGATTGCTAGGCTTGAGAATATGAATATGGAGCAAGCAAACCCTAAAGGAGATTAAGAGACCAAGATTATAGCAGAAACCCAGAAAGAATCAGAAAAGATATTACTACAGATGAAAGATACCTTGAATGACCACCGACATGTTAGGCTATCAGAGATCTTCAAAGAAAAGGAGAAAATCGAAGCAATAATAGGGGACTTTGACATTGACTGTACTCTTGATGAAGAAACACAAGTGAACATTATGCCAGAAAGAACCTGGGAAGATTTAGGAAAGCCTGCCATGATCCCTTCCCTAGGAGGAACAAGTTTCTTCAGAGGAAAGCTAGTAAACCTATGTGGAAGGCTCGCCTGGATACCTATGACTGTCAATGGAACTTCGACAGTGGAAGACTTTGAGATCATTAAATTTTTTGAAGATGACACCCCATTTACCATGCTCATAGGGAAACCTTGGATTGATAGAGAACAAGCCAGACGAAAAGAAGAAGAAAAAGTTTTGGAACAGAAGAAGCAAGAGTTGAAAGAATTTATGAACAAAAGGATCGCGCACTTGATTGAAGAACATAAGAGAAGATCGTAGATATTCAATATTAGCAACTCCGATGTCGAAGCTAAGAGAACACTTGAGGATCCGCAGAAGATCGAGTTACCTATTTTTGATACAAAAGAAGTATTATCAAGGAACCCTAGGAAAGACTTTCAACAACGCGAAGTAACCAAGACCATAGAAGATAAACATCATAATGGTAAAAGCATTACTGAGACGAATCTCACTAGGAAGAAGGCTAGGAAGTTAAGAAAGAAAAGGGCTAATACTATAAGGTTACAAGAGGTTCTAGAGGACACTTCGCAGCAAGAAGAATTGCAGAATTGGATCTTCGTCAAGATATCAGAACAATGACATAGAGTACTTCGCCATGAAGAAGCAATATAGACATTGGAACCGATATACCCATTCGACCGCCGCTCTGAATGGATCGATAAGAAATTATGGGTTACCACTAGACCCTTGGATAACACCAGAACGGATATAATGAAGTTAATGAAGGCCCCATGTCCGTTACAAGCAGACCATTGTTGAGATTGCCTACTTAACCCATCACACCATGCACCAAGAATAATTTTTTGTAACTGAGAATCTGAGCATGAACCCTAAATCTTTACTTACCCTGAGATCATTTCCTTACTATTCACTGTAGTCTCTAAATTCTGGTTGCACCCAAGCCAACTAACCCAAATTTATATGTCGGACAAGCTCAGTGCTACTGACAAAATTGTTGAAGAAGTTCTAATTGATTTAATGAATTAGGGAGTCATGTCAGAACATGAAATGTCTATAGGCAAACATGCATCATCCTCAGGCGCACTGCCAGCTTCCCCCTCCACTACTCGAGCAGGACCATCCCGACCGCCTTCGGAAAGACGATCTAAGCTTGAAAATGACTTCACCACTGTGAAGATGATCCCAAGAATCTTGCCTAAATATGTCCAACCATTAAGCGGACCAGTGAATCGAGACACTATACCTAGAGACTTTGACTATGTTGTAGTCACAATGTACCTCCCGAAAGGGGTGCGCACAGTTCATGTTGACTAGGAGAAGCTCACTGAGCTGAAATTTAGCGATTTTAACCTTGGAGATTGCAAGGTTTATAGTATGCTAGCCCCGCACAAGTATTTGACTATTACAAAAGTAAAGAACCCCAAGATTGTACCACAACAATGGACCCATAACCTTGCACAATCAACCCTCTTCAACGTAATGAATATTCCACATTTCGGGAGGCAACACGAAGTCAATGCATGCATTAGATTGTTGTTGTCTTTCTACCATGGAAGATACCTATGGTTGGACCACTGTATCACTATGGATTCAATTTTGATCAATCAGATCATTGGGCTAAGCATGCAAGGCCCTGACCCGCAAGAACTTTACCCTGGAAAGACCATAGATCATGCCCTCCTTCAACGAATAAAAGACACATATGGAGATCTGGAGAAAGGCACGCGAAGTTACAAGGTAGCCTCCATTGAGAATGCAGCAATGCGCTTTGGTTTCCAGCTGATCGCAGGAAAGTTAGTCTGAAAAAACAAACCTGCACAGGTGACTGGATTTGTAGTTGACCTCGCAGGGAAGTGCGCGGAGGGACTACAAATGAACTGGCGAAAATACCTTATAAATCAGCTAGATCTTGACTGTAGACAAGCAGAGGACCAAGGGTATGAGTTCCACTTTAGTTGGTTGCTCATACTCATCAATTTCATCGTGTGGGAACTGCCCGAGGGAGCCATGTTTCTGAAGATCAAACCCTTCGAACCATTGGCCACAAAGTTCTGTACGTTGTGGTACTCCAATGACATGAATAAATAGTGGCATTCCAATGTTGTCTTCCATGCTTCCTACACTCAGTTGAAGAATGCCATTCAGTCTACACGATGCATTACACCCAACACACTTCATAGGTTTATACCTTTTATGAAATTCATCACAGATCGTCACTTCACCTACATCATAGTGCGTGCAGATGAGCACAAACAACAACTCTAGTCATATTACAAGCTGACAGAAGATGACTTGGAGGATATTACCAAGGAATGGTCAGCAGACCTCCTTATTGCAGCATACCCCGCAGAGATGTCCGACGTATATAGCCTTGAAGCTATGCCGGATACACTAGGACTGCGCAAGACTAAGAAGGATGTGGAAGTCCAATATATCCATAACACATCCACGAAGAATTCTTCTCTCTCACCTATGAAGGGAGGTAATGATGAAGAACTAGGGGGCACAAAAGTTGAACAGAGCAAAGGCGAGGTTACTCCTCCTAGGGATGAGGAATATCCCTCCAAGAAAAGGATGATTACCCCACCAAATCTCTCATCTAGAAATAAAACTAAGGCCTCCCATACCATGCTTAAAACTACCCTTACCCCAGATGATTTCAACTTCTTAATTGCCACATTGAATGATGTTTCACTAGAGCTCGCAGAAAAGAAAGAAGCAAAGCAGGAGGAGTTATTTCGTTGTATCACGAGTGAATTCAAAGAAGTGCAGTAGGCACTCTAGTCAAGCCAAATAGTTTCTACGGCACCATTAACAATGGAAATATCAAGAACAGGTGATGAGCCCACACAGTTATGCCAGATCGCCGAGAAAGTCGAAGCTCGCCTTCAACGAGCTCAAGAAGACATAGCACAAGCCACCCAAGCTTTGGTGTAAGAACAGAGCGCACATGGAGAAAAACAGAGGAAGGAAAAACAGGAGCAGCTTTCCTTACAAGCGAAGTGGGAGGAGGAAAAAGCACAGTTACAGAAAAGCAAGGACTAGTTGCTAGCAGAGTAACTTGAAGTACAGGAGAGAGTTCACAAAGCACTGCACTCTGTGACAATCATACAATTAAATATGGAAGATCATCTCCCATGGCAGGTGACCCAACTGGAAGAAGTAATCCAACAACTTCAACAACACATCACATATCTGTAGCTCCGCACCATGCCTGAGACACCCCAAGAGATAAGAGATCTAAGAGAGGCCACTGCTCGAAGCGCAGTCGCTCGATTAAAAACTTTGGCTTTGGAATGTAGGCATCTAAGCACTAGAAGTGCCAAGACTTATGAAACCCTCACAGAGAATCCAGAATTGCAGACATTAGAGGCGCAGCTCCATGAAACAAAGTAGCATGCAGATGTGCTACAAGCACAACTGAAGTCCATGACCCCATTCAAAATAATGAAGAGGTTCGTAGAACAATGCACAGCCCAACAACAAGTACACACGCTGAAAAGTAAATTAATGGAAGTATCTCAAAGAATACAACCACTCCAAGAGAAGGCATGCCAACTATTCACCGAACTTGAAATCCAGGGAGATGAACTCGAACAGGGTGTCATCACTGCAGAACAGCGCCTGGAAGGATCGCTTAATGACACAGTCCCAGGAATTTACTGAACAAGAGGTTGTTGCACTGCAGTAGATCGAAGCCGCTCGATCCAAGATCGAGGTGTTCAAAGAGGAATTGGTTAGAACTGAGTGACTCGTGATGAGTCACAAGTGAGTGTTGGGGGCCTATTGGCACTTGACCAAGTTTTGAAGAATACTTGGTCATAATTGACCACTTTTGGGACTGCGACAACTTGCCAAGGAAGGAGCGCAACATGAAGCGTAAAGTAAGGAAGCAAGACCTGTTTTTGGGTCCATTTTAGGGTTTTGGGTTGATGTAACAGGAAAGGAATGTTGGCCCGTGGGTTTACCCACATTTAGGCCCATTTTGTAACCTATAAATAGGCAATGTAAATAGGGGAGAAGAAGTAATGTAGTAGTAATAGTAATGTAGTACATCTATGTGATGTATAACTGGAAGCTTAGTGCTAGTAATTGGATCTGTGTGATCAGATGTATCTTAGAGTGCGTTGTGCATGAGATCGTAAATCTAAGTGCAATTTGGTGTAGTCTTGTGTTGAAGAGTAAGGAAGAAGGATATAGAAAGCTGTGTAGATCTTATGTCATGTGCGAAGTAAGGGTCATTGAAGCTCTATGTTGTAACTACTTGACCAAGATAATATAAAGAAGACTTTGTGGGCGTATCTCCAGGGTGGGGGTGAACTACTGTAACTGTGTGTATAGTTATTTGTGCTTCGCTCTAATGTGTTTATATCTTTCTTGGCTAAGAGCTTGATGTGATTAAGTAAATCTAGTTATGCTATGTGCTAATGATATATGAATGAACATTAGATCTGATATATAAGATGCTTAGTGCTTGATCTATTGAATCTAACCTATATTTTCGTGGCTAAGTACTAAATAATCCTTAGTATAAGTATTCATTGCGATGCTTTGTGCTTTTGACGAAGTGTATTAGTGAATGTATGTTAAGGAATAACTGATGCTAAGTGCGTTCTAAGCAAGATAATCACAGATCTGTGTCCCAGCTAAGGTTGTAGACATCTGAGTCCTGCAACCACCCCTGCCTCTACCTCGGGTGAGAATTCATCTACTTCGTAGGTGTTTCTGAAAGGGTCGGTAGTTAGGGTTTTGTTGGAGCACTCTTAAGCATTGAACCCTGGGTCTACCCCTGTGCCAACAATTTTCAAGATAGAAATCTACTACGCGGGTGAATTTGTTGTTCACCTGCTATAACTGCTCAATCTGAACTGAGCTCCACTCTAACTGTCGGATTTTTGCATGGTTATCATTCAACCTCAATATCCACTGTTGCAATAAGTGTGGAAAATCATAGAAAAATACTTCATGTAGATCAGTAAACACGTATTCCCAAGATATTTGCGTAGTGTTACTCTAGGGTTTATGTTATCTTTCTGCGCAAACTCCAACTCCTTTGTCTTAAGCCAGCTTTCGATATCTTCTTTCATGGGATTCCACGGTCTCAATATCCCCTTCTAGAGGCACATTATTCTCACCTTCTCATCGTCTGATTCAATATTCTCTTAACCCACCTTTCGCAGATCTTACATATTTTCAATAGATCCATCTACTTAATCCTATGCTATTCCAACCAGAAACAAAACCATTTGTTGGTTTATTATCTGAGTTTATATATTTATCATGATTGACCCAGGGTTCAAGTCTACTAGGGTTCCAACAAAGCCTCTAAAACTATCGGCCCTCCTGGTAAACCAGAAGGCAACACAGCGCATAGAGTGCATGTGCAGTCTCACCTAAGATAGTCTTAATGGGTGACTACAATACTCAGGTGTTTGCAGTCCAGGATTGAGTAGAGATATGAGAAATGTGTGTTGGTATTTCTATTTAACTTATTAAATCAATATATTGTCATTCACGATTATGCATGTAATATAACCAACCCATTCATTCATTATTCTACTATCTACTCATAAACAGTAAAAGAGGCATAAACATTCAATCAAATAACACATGGTTTGTCATGGTTCACCCCCTCCTGGGCTACATCCACAAAGATCTAGCTCTTAAAATCTTCTATTATGGCAGTCCCAAAACTACAACGTCGTTCACTTTACAACTCCTCTCAATTGGGTCAATATCTATTATGAGGCGAACTATATCACACCAATCTCCTCAGCCTGTGACCTAAACCTCAAGATCTACCCTCATGACTCTCTACAACTCAACAACTTACAAAACTAGGTCATATGACAACAATATTACAACTAGCTATCAAAACATGACTCCTCTCTTCTATTGTCTCTTCGAATTACAACTATTGTTCTCTCTCTCTCTCTCTCTCTCTCTCTCTCTCTCTCTCTCTCTGAGACCTAGGTCTCTATATTTATACGTTTCTGGCGCATCAACCATTACAATGTATTACAAAAACCCTAACCCTAACATTGTTAGATCTTCCATGCATGCACACGTGTTGTTCTTGCTTCCAACTATTGCTTTCCTCGTGCATGCCTTCCTTCCCAAAAATATTGTTTCTTTTCACTTTGGCCTACTTCCAACACTTAGTTATTTCCAAGTTTACATTCATTTTCCCTTTTTCTTTATTTTCCCATTTCTTTTTATTTTCCTTTCCATTTTCATTATCTCATTTTTCATTTCTTTTTTATTTTCCTTTCCCAAATTTCACCTAATTATTTTTATTTCCCATACAATTCTTTTCATATTCCATATTTTCAATATTTCTTTCCATTTTTCACCTAATCCATTATATATCTTCCAACACTTAGTGAATTTCTAATCCTCCACGCTTAAATTTTTTTCACAACTTTTTATCATTAATTACTACCCTACATTGGCGACACATGGAAAAAAGTGAAATCATGACACATGGAAACAAATCAGGTGGTGACATGTGGCAAATATGATATCCTGTCACACAGGGACACATGAAGATGATGTGGATGTTGACTGGGCATGAGGTGGACTATTTCCCATATATTTATTTTTATATTTCATATTTTCCATATTTTCCATATTTCTTTCCATTTTTCACCTAATCCATTATATATCTTCCAACACTTAGTCAATTTCTAATTCTCCACACTTAAATTTTTTCACAACTTTTTATCATTAATTACCACCCTACATTGGTGACACATGGAAGCAAGTGAAATCATGACACATGGAAACAAATCAAGTGGTGACATGTGGAAAATATGATATCCTATCAAACAGGGACACATGGTGATGATGTGGATGTTGACTCACTTTGACTGGGCATGAGGTGGACTATTATTGGGCAATCAAAATTTTAAATTACTCATTAATTTTCTAAGGGGTCAAGCTACAAGTCTCCATAGTATTCCTTTGATTCTTACTAAGTGTATATTACATTTTTCAATATATACACTAAAGACTCTTAAAAAACCATGCATGTGCGATAAGAATTATGAAGAAAAGTCGAAATTTAACAAAAGAGGTCAAAATTCTATCCAAGGCCCACATTTACCCATCAAACTTGATCGATGGTGGTTGAGTCACGATCTTGCAGAGGCTATATATTGATCTTCCGACCTCCATTTGCAGCAACATTTGGACCATTAGAAAGGTATTTTGATTAATAAAATGATGGAAAATGTATTGTGAGATGAAAATTGCCAAAAGTTTCTGAAAAATTAAAATATCAATCAGCTTCATTTTAAATGGGCTTGCATGACAACTCAACTTTATGAGCTCATATATTGAGATCCGGGAGTTGGATTTAGGAAAAAATTATATCGTTGGAAAGATAAGATGATGAATATCACATATGAATTGATTTCCATGGCTAAAAATCTGGTTTCAAATTCCAAAAAATTAAAACAATGTCCCCCTTTGTAAAAGGGAAATTAATTGAATTTTGAAAATAAAAGTTTATTTAAAAAAAATTATTAAAAAATGGAAAAGGACCCATTTGAAATATGAGTATTAATGATGTAAATTTATTAATTAGGAATTAATGAAGAATTAATTAAAGGGAATGTTTCAAGAAGAAACTTATACAGGAATTTCAAGAAGGGAAAAAACCCTAACTACTCAAAGTAGTTAGAAGATCTCATTTTAAAAGAAGAAGTGATTCATCAAAGTCTAGATAATCAAAATTATCAGAGGGGAAAAATATCATAGGAAAAAGAAGTTACAACCATGAACACACATTCAATATTTTGATCAAATAAAAGAGATCTCTATCTCGTCTACTCTTTCTATTCTTTCTACACCATTTCTCATAGCTTTATGCTTGAGTCTTTGAATTGGGCACAACGATGAGTTCTTGAGTGTTCTTCTTGTATTATTCCAAAATATTTGTCTTGTATGATCATGGAGTGTTTAAAGCCATATACATGATTGTCAAAACTTTTCTAATGAAGAACATTTTTCATGAATAAAAAACACAAAGAATTGCTTCAGGGTTGTGTTGATGGGTCCTAAATCCCTTTAGTCAAATAGCAGGAACCAAACCCACCATCGAGGCCCAATAAGACTCTGCAGTGTTTAATAGTGGAATGGTTCTCCATATATTTTGATTTGGACAATTAATCAATGGGATTTACATTTTCTTGTGAAGGCCTCTCCTTCTATTCAAACGTTCTCTTTTTGTATTTTCTTTTTGGTGTGACTGGTATAAGATTGGAAATCTGATATAAACCAATTAGGAAAAAAATGGGAACAAACTTAAACTACTAGAGAAGAGGTTGGTTTTGGGATAACCCTTACCCTAGAATGCAGTCAATGATCATATACCACGGGCCTAGTACTAATACATTAACCATGTGAATATTCTAATTACTGACTGAGATACGAGTTATAAGAAGAAAACATGCATGTGATAAACAACGGTAAGAAAAACAATTCACTCAACTCTAATCATGAATCACATAATAACACAGATTCATTTTAATAATTAAAGAAGAAATGTAAAACATTGCATCAGATAACTTATCAATATATTTAATAGCTCTTACTCGTTACTGCATCCATTCATGAGACAGAATAGGAAATAGTTATTCTCCACATCCAATCATACACACATTTGATGAAAATATAACTTCTCTTTGGTCCAAAAGGACTTCTCAATTAAATGTAGCTCCAAAATAATTCTTAACAAAACCAGAAATGAGATTTTCTTGCAACAACCATCGACCCTTGACTAATTGGTCGATGCCCTTATTTATAACATAAAATTAACTGAAAATAACGGCTAAGTGAAGATAAGTAAAACAAAATTTCACCACGTGGCATTCTCCTATTAGTTTGTCTACGAGTCATCTCAAGGTATCACTTTGAACAAGTGATTATTCTCATATTCTAACCAATTGATGAACAACTCCTCACAGGTGTGGGCATATGGAAATTTGTGTTGTTCCATCGGGTTTGTGTAAATTTCTCTGATATCCACCACATGTGCCCGATACTTGACCAGACTAMCACTTAATTGTTGCAGCGTAACCCRATMTTTGATCGAGTGTTCCATAAACCRTTGCACCTGAACTGACGTTCTGTYTGTCACCTTTGCTAGTTCTTCAACCCATGATGAATCTTGCTCAGTGTGCRACTTGATTATGTCATGTAGGTCGAAGAATTCATMAAKCATGCCAAACTCTGGGACTAGAAAGKGGTGCGAGTTCCACAAAATMCCTTGGCACAATACTAATGAATGTTACTCCAAACAATCATTRTCGACTGGGAAGAAAGCCTCRRGGTTAGAAGCTGACTCAAACTCTAATTCAGAACTAGAAAAGGGAATATGGATCATTGATGCARAACCTAATGTCACCATCACTACCACAAAATTCCATCTAGAGRAACTRAAGGAGCCTGAATAAGGGGAGCGCCTCTTCCACTCACAAAATGTGGGTGAAGGGGATGCCACTCCATTTCATTATTGATAGTGGTATCTAGAAGAACCTAATCTCAGYAGAGAATGTCAATAGGTTGAACCTAAAAACAATGTCACATCTTTAGCCATACACCATCGGTTGGCTCATCTAGGGATGGGACATCTACATCAACCARCAATGTCGCATGCACTATGGCATCAAACCCTTCAAAGAGGAGGTATTGTGTGATGTTTCCCCCCTTGAAGTTTGTGATGTTTTKTTAGGACAACCATATATGTGGAAGTGTCATGTTGTTTATGAATCTAGGCCTTGTAGTGTCATTATTACTTTGGGAGATCAACTCTATAGGGTACCGAAGGGAGTCCCAAATGTTGTGGTCTCTTAGATATTTCTGAAACAATGAAGAAAGGTGATCTCTCAGAATAGGATATTTTTCCTCTGTATGGTTTGAAGGGAAGGTGAATAGAAGGTCACTGCAACTACCAAAAAAATTGCACGGGGTCTCTCTGCACAAAAATGACAGCTAGACAAAATAGTAGAGGAGTAAAAAGACATCTTCACCTTTCCTACTTAGGTTCTTGTGCACTGTCAGGTTAAGCACTCAATTGATATAACACCCAATTCTCCCATATCTAATGTCCATGTATACATGTGTTCTATTATGGAGAATGAATAAATCAAACACCACATCCAAGAGCTAATTTTGAAATGCCACATCAGACAAAGATCCTCTTCTTTTGGGAGCCCAATTGTTCTAGTACAGAAGAAGGACTGAACATGGCGACTTGGTATTGATTAATAAGGAATGAAAAATATCACAGTCAAGAACTAGTACCCAATCCAATGGATTCATGATCTTCTTAATCAACCCAAAGGAGCAAATTTTTTCAGTAAAATTGATCTGAAGTCAAGCTACCACCAGGTTTCGATCAAGCAAACTAATGTGTGGAAGACAACCTTCAAGTCTAAAGAAGGTCACATAGAGTGGTTGGTCATTCCTTTCATCTTAACTAATGCCCCAACCACATTCATGCGGATGATGGATGATATATTTCATCCATTCACAAACTCCTGTGTGATTGTATGTTTGGATGACATCCTCATCTTCAACAAAACTTGGGAGGAACATTTGGAGCATATTTAGTAGTTCTTGGTCACCATGTGGCAACACAAGTTATATTCAAATTTGGAGAAGTGTTCCTTCGGCATGCAGAGAATCCAATATTTGGGATACATTGTGGATGGGAAGGGTGTAAATTTGGATCCATCCAAGATCCAATTCATTCACAATTGGTTGGCCTCGAAGAAAATGACCTAGCTCTGAAGCTTCTTGGGCCTCGCAAACTTCTACCATCAATTTGTGTTGGTGTTATCTCATATTACTTGGGTATTAATCCAAGTGACCAAGGGTGGTGCAAAAGCCAAGTTTATTTGTTTCAAGCCCTAACATAAATCATTCGACCATTTTAAATTATGCCTCTGCTCGACACCAGTCCTTGTTCTACCAAACCTGGAACAACCATTTGAGATTGAGATATATGCTTCAGATTATGTTATCGGTGTATTCCTCACTCAACATGGGAATCTGATATCCTAGCACAGTGAAACTATATCTAATGTTGTTCATAGATACCTCATCTATGACAAAGAGATGTACTCCATTGTGCAAGTATGTTGACAATGGAATCATTACATATGGGGAAGGAAACAATCATCCACACTGATCACCAGCCTCTGTAATTCATGTAGACACAATGAAAGTTATAGAATAAACTCCATTAGAAGTGGTCAATGTACCTCCAGCAATTCCACTTGAATATCAAGTACATGAAGGGTAGCACCAACCATGTCATAGATAGCCTCAATCGACCCCCAGTGGTAGCACTAACCACAGTTCTTAACTCCTATGGACATGAGACATTTGGACGGCCACAATTATACAATAATGACTCAGCCTTTGATATTTCCTATCATACATTGAGTGCATACAAAACAGTTCCATACTTCCATCTCCATGATGGATTGTTATGCCATATGAGCCATCTTTGTGTTGCTTCAAGTGAGCGTGCAAAGTTGATCTGGGAAGCTCATTACAACTGGAAGCGGGACACTTTGGTGTAAAAATGAAAGTGGAAGTATTGAAAAATCATTTTTATTGGTTGAAGCTTTGAAAATATGTTTGCAAGTACATCAAATCCTACACTACCTGTGTTATTGCCAATCCCTCCATCAAGAAATAGGGGTTATACACCCCTCTTCCTATTCTGGATAGACCTTGGGAGTCCATATCCATGGAATACATGTCTTGTCTTCCTTCAACCAAGCATGGTAATGGTTGTGTCTTCGTGGTAATTGATCGATTCTCTAATATGGCAGTTTTGGCACCCTGGAAGAAGAGAATCAGTGTCAAGGCCACTGCCAAGCTCTTCTTTACACATGTTTGGGTTCATTTATGGCTCCCTTGAACTATTATCTCTAATCAAGATAGCAGCTTCTTGATCACTTTTTGGTCCATCCTATGGTCGATGATGGAAATTTTTGGCCACCCACCTATTCCGCTGGCTCAAATTAGAGCTTTTCATATTGGTATTTTTTCTACAGTTTTTTGGGTCCCAAACTTTCAAGGTCGTTTTGAGGCCCTAAATGATGTTTTTTTGGATTGTTAGCACCTGGTATTAATAAAAGGTAGATGTTAGGATGAATGGAATGTTTTTTTCCTTGGCTATACCTTTCTAATGAGGCATCGTTCACCCCAAAAGGAGTTTGTATGCAAAATTTATGCCCTCGGGAAGTTGACGTATCAACTACCCCCATTGGGGACCAAACCCTTTTGGTGTTTCATCTCCCAGGATTAGGGTTTTGGATGTTTAGGGTTTTCTCATTTCTAATTTATGTTAAAAAGGCCTTTGGAGCCTCATTGTAATCAACTTCTTTCAAATGAGTGTAGCTGACACATCTCTCCTCATAGATAAGCTACCACCATTCTATCTATCTTGTGTGTGTTTGCATTTTAAAGTCTTTTGTATTTCAGACAGTCATTAATAGAATATGGGCTTTACTGTATTATTGTATTTCTTTCCATATCTCTGTGTATTTATTTCTTATATATCTATTATATTTCTTCCTTCATATCATTCTCAAAATAATCTAGATCAATGGTATCAAAGCAGTTTTCTCCTTGTCATTCTTAGTGCATGTCCTCGATGAGGTTAGGGTATAGAGAGTTAGGTCTCGAGCTTGTTTCCCTTGAGAAAAAATGCTCTCTCTCACCCAAGAAACCTCTCATGGCAGAATAAAAGAGGGACAACGGGGTAGGATATCCTTTGAAATTGTTGCTCGAGGAATCCATCGTGTGATAGAGGAACGATATGATGGATAATTTCTCCCAGATATTTTGACGGTTGTCGACAACAACGAAGGCACCTTCAACCAGCAGTCACTTCGGAGGTGAGACGCCCTTCAAGGTATAAGTTAAATTTGATATTCCTTTATTTGAAGGCCAAATATATGTCGATGCTTTGGAAAAATCATTAAGTCTTCTATAGGGTTATTTCTTTGTGAAAACAGTGAAAACATCACCTATGTGCTCCTTAAGGCCCTTCCCCATGTCAGATATTGGTGGGAGACTCACTGTGAGAAACATGACGAGGATGAGCCTGTAATTTTTGGGTTAGGACCCACTTGGGTGAATTTTTTTTATGCCCTCAAGGAACAATATTACCCTATTGGAAGTTATGATGACGAGTACACGAGATGGACCACACTGCGCCAAGAGAAGGGCCAGAGAGTGTCAAAGTTCAACAGAACTACGCAGAATGGGACTTTTCCCCGGTGAAGCTATATGACCATTGGAGGCACCCCGATCGTTAGAACAATGCTCCAGAACAGCTAGGAAACACATTTATGGGTGAATAGACCACATTTGGGATGTTGAGACCGTGCCATAATGGATAGATTCTCATTGATGGAAGCAATCCTTCCCATTGGAAGAATTTGTTATGATGCTCACTTATTTAACCTATATGACACTGTGTCAGGACCTCTCCCCCCCCCTCGTGATTACCTAAGAACTGATTGTGTGTCAAACTATGATTTCATAACCTAGACCTCGCCATCCGTTGTTTACTTTGTTGTATCCTTTTCGTCACCTAAATGAGCAAAAGAAGGACACTTATAAGTCCAGTTGGGTTAGGTAGACAGGACAGAAATGAGTGCAAGATTTAGAAACATCAAGAACAATAAGCAAATAAACAACTAATCTAATAACAATTAAAGAAACTAAACTAATGTGCATAATGGAAATAAAACAAAATAAAGACTGATATTCATGCCACCAATGGATAGATTGTATTAGTGGGAAAACACCAAAGATAAAGGGAGACTTATGGGTCCCCTCTTCCTCTAAGGGAGGGCTCTTGAACCCCCATTGATTGAGCTCTTCTTACAAATAACAAACTAAAAGGAAATGGTGAATAAATCCAAAGCTCATTCACTCAAGAGGTGATGTGAATGGCCTAATGAAATGATGCTTATATGCTCCAATGAGGAAAGAGGAGAATAGAGGCAGCATAACAATACAAATAGATTCTTGGAAATATAGTGCACCCTTGGCCTCTTTTTATAGCAAAGCTTTGAGGCTTTATCCAACCGATCTTTAGTGTGAACAAGGGGAACTTTATGGCACCTTTAGGTCTTTAGCCAACCCCCCACTCGGATTTAGCTAGGATTTGGGGGTCAAATCAACTTGGGAGCTGAACCAGAAGTGGGTGGGAGGCTGACCAGAATCATTAATGCATCATTCTGAATTGTGCACTACTTTTTCCATCCACAGTCGCGCATCGGGCGCATGTGTTCTTTTCCGTAGTTTTTGACTGGTTCATGTGTGCGTGCTTCCTTTGCATTCTGAGCGCATGCTAATTTTATAACTGGTTGTATAGTTTTGGGCCCTTTGGAAATGCATTTTTTGGGCCATGGATGAACTAATAGGTGTTTGGAGATGTTGGATTCCTGTAACCATTTGCAGATGAATTTTTAGTGATAACATACTCCATCTGTTCATTCGCCTACCCCTACTTATCTGTTTAAAAGTGAGACTGTCGGGCGAACGGACCGAGTTAGAGAAGTTCATCGAAGAGGTTCTTAAGAAGTTTATGGCTGACAGAGTTGTGTCTAAATGTGTTTAGGCATCGTCGACTAGGAGACTCCAAGCTTCCCCTTCGACTAGACGACGTTTGGGCCATACTAACCCCACGACTGAGAAGCAAAGTAAGCATCGTGATGATATGGCTAATGTGAAAAGATCCCGTCAATCTTACCTGACTCTATCCCACCTTTCACTAGATCGATCAACTGCGACAGTATCCCACGGGAATTTGAGTACACTTTGATCACCGCGTACATTCCGGAAGGAATACGTGTAGTTGGAAGCCAGTTAGGACAGATCCCATCCTTGAAGAATAGTGATTTCAATCTCAGGGAAAGAAATAACTATGCCATGCTCGCACCTCATGGATACCTAATGAAGAAAACTGGGAAGAAGCCTTGCATAGTCTCACAGCCTTGTATTAAGAAGCTGATGTAGTCCATGATACTGAATTTCATGAAGATTCCTCATTTTTTCCGACATCAGAAAGTTAATGCTTGCATTAAACTCCTATTTTCATGATATCAAGGTGTATACTTGTGGCTCGACAGGAGGATTACTGTGGATCCAACGTTGATCCACCTAATTACAGGACTGAGCATGCAGGGACCCAACCCTCAGTAGTTCTACCCAGGAAAGGCCTTGGATCACTCCCTAGCACAGTGCATCAAGGAGGCATATGACAAAGTAGAAAAGGGAAAGAGAGGATACAAGGTAGCCTCTATCCAAAATGGTGCAGTGCTCCTCGCTTTCCAACTCATAGATGGAAAGCTCGTCAAAAAGAATCGCCACATGTAGGTCATTGGGTTTGTGGTGGACCTCATAGGAAAATGTGTGGAGGGAATGCAAATGAATTGGGCGAGTACCTCATCAATGAGCTTGAGAAATACTGTCACGAAGCGCACGATCAGGGATATGAGTTCCACTTTAGCTGGCTACTCGTGCTGATTGCATTTGTCACTTGGAAAATGTTGGAGGAAGAAAGTTTTCCAGAAATTGAACCATCAGAGCCATTGTCAGCTAGATTTTCTACATTATGGTATACAAATGACATGTCGAAGCAATGGCATTCGAACAAAGTGTTCCATGCCTACCATCATCAACTAAAGGTTGCCATTGATTTGTTCCCATGCATGAAACCATGCACCTTGCACCAATACAGATCGATAACCAAGTTCTATGCAGATATGCATTATATATATATATATATATATATATA
>JZKD02S2340634.1:227935-242038 GCA_000966675.3 Picea glauca
AAAAAGGAGGAAGTCCAGGATGTATAGACTAATGAGGAAGACAACGCCTCTTAAGAAAATGGATCTGGCTCACCCGTAGGAGGAGGAGACGAAGTAAATGAAGAAGGAGGGGATGAAGGGGAAAAATAAAGAGAAGTTGAAGCTACATCGCCGAAGGATCCCCCTACCGAGATGGAAACACTGAAGAATATGAAGGTTTCTTCCTAGAAACCCTCGGCAAGAAAGAAGACCCGCACTAGTAAGCCCCAGCTAGAGGCTACACTCACTAAGGATGATATCAGTCTATTCCACGAAGTGATGGAGGATGCGTCTGAGGATCTCTTGAATAGATATGGAGCGAATCAAGACAAACTATATGGTAGGATAGAAAAGGAATTGAGCAAAGTACAGAAATATATTCACTCAGTCCACACAGTCCCTACTACGCCTTCCTCGTCAGAGACTGCAAATTTGGGGGATGAGCCAGCCCAACTTAAAAGACTTGAAAATGAAACAGAGGCTCAACTTTAGCGAGTCTAAGAAGATAAGGAGAAGGATACATAAGCCTTGAGACAAGAAAAAGAATATATCTTAGAGAAATTACGAGTTGCGCGGTACTATGTAACCTCTTATGAAAAAAAGAAAGATGAGTTTCGGGTGATGCTCGAGGAAGACAAAGAGAAGATACAAAGGGAAAAGGACCAACTACTCACAAAGGAGACTGCAGTAAAAGAAGTGGTGAGAAGAGAAATTTTCTCTGTGTCAGGCTTGGAACAGGAGGAACATGAGGCTCAAGTGATGAAGCTCATTGAGGCCATCCAACATCTTCAAGCAAGGGTAACATAGTTGGAGATCCAAGTTGTACCAAGAACTCTACAAGAAGTACGTGACCAGGGGGAGGAAGCTGCTAAGAGCACAGTTGGAAGGATCAGAGCCATCGACTCAGAATGAAAAAAACTGAGCGACAGAAGTATGCAGACCTATGAACACCTCACGGAAGATCCAAAGCCTAGAAAGTTGGAAGTGCAACTACAGGAGGCGCAACAACAGGCATTGACATTTCAAGCACAGATGAAGTCACTCATGGAAGTCGAGAGAATGAAGAGATCACAAAAATAGTGCGTGGACCAATAGTAGATTACTGTCATATAGAGCAAAGTAATGGAAGTCACAAAGAGGCTACAACCAGTGCAGGAGGAAGCATGTGCAGTGTTTGAAGAGATCAGAGGACAAGGTTTGCAACTGGACCAAGTGGTTGTGACAGTGGAAAAGTGCCTGGAAGGGCCTGTTACAAAGAAAATGATCCAAGAGTTTGTTGAGAAGGAAGCTCAGGCGAAGCAACAAGTCAAGGCAACTCGATCTAAGCTCGAGGCCTTCGAAACAGTGTTTCCCAGAACTGAGTGACACGAGACGAGTCACGTGTGAGTGTTGGGGGCTTGTTGGCCCTTGACCAAGTTTTGAGGAAACAATGGTCAAGTTTGACCACTTTTTGGACTTCGACGTAGTGATATAGGAAGGAGCACCCAGGAGCAGCTAAGATCGTGGATCTCACTTGTTTTGTGGGCTTTTTGGACCCAGCATGGGGATCTTAGGATTTTGTAACGGGTTATGGGATGTCAGCCCATGGGTTTACCCATGATTAGGCCCTTTTGTAAATGTAAAAGTAAAATAAGTAATAATGTAATGTAGAAAGGTGTGGATAGATTACAAGGCTAAGTGCAAGTAGTTTTGGGTTGCTTAGTGCAATAGACAGTGTATGTAAGGCTCTGTGCTTGTATGTAAGGCTCTTTTCCTTGACCTAATTTTGGGAAGGTGGATTTGGTGCTTAGTTCACAGATCACTTGTCCGGTGAAAATCTTGGCTCTGTGGCTTAGTGCACAGGAGCATAATAATGTAATAGATTGAATACTAATAAATAAGAACAAGTTATTGGTGGACGTAGCCCCACACTAGGGTGAACCACGTATATCATGTGTTGATGGTTTTCTTTGTGCTATGATGTTTATGTTATAAATCTTCTTGGTGCATTGATTGTTATATATGATAGATAGATCCATGAATGCTTAATGTTTTATTTATGTTGAAGGTGCTAGATCTAACTTATGATGTTAAGTGTGATGTGTATTCGGTCATTTTTACTGCATCGATCTATCCTTAGGGTTTGTTCTGTGATGTGAATGAAGTGGATAAGCCAATGCATGTTATCTCCTAAGTAATTTGTGAAGTTTTATAAGCATAGATCTGTGTCCCAGCTTAGTTACAGACACCTGAGTCAAGTAACCCCCCTGCCTCTACCTCAGGTGAGACTTCGTTGGTGTTGCCGAAAGGGTCGGTAGTTAGGGTTTTGTTGGTGCGTTGTTGAAGTGTTGAACCCTTTGTATGCTCATATGCCAACAAACACCGACACTTTGGAAAAATGGTTAATTTTGCTAGAGGGTTATTTCTCTATCCACAATTTTTCCAATAGTGAAAAAATCCCCATCGCACTCCTTAAGGCCCTTCTCCATGTCAGAGATTGGTGGGATATTTACTGTGAGCAACATGCCAAGGATAAGTCTGAAATTTTTGGGTCAAAACCCACTTGGGCGGCTTTTGTTTTTTCTCTCAATAAACAATATTACCTTGTTTGAAGTTATGATGACCAGTACATGAGATGGACCACATTGCACCAAGAGAGGGGCCAAACAGTGGCGTAGTTCACAAATACCTTCCCTACCTTGTGCACCAAGATGGATATCAAAGACTATGAGCAGTATCTGGTTCTAAAATACCATGGGGCTCTACATAGGTACATCCAAACCGAAATGGATTTTTTGGACATTTTTCATTGGGAATTGCTTATTTATATGTTGTCAAAATCAAGCATAAATTTAAGCAGCAGAACAAATGAGAGTTTGGGTTTGCAAATCCACAATAGCCAAAGTATGGTAAGGGTGACCCTAATTCCCAAGACAAAGGACAAAGCAAGAATGGCCATCCCTGGGATAACCATCCCAAGCCACCAACAAACAAGGGTAATGGAAAGTCAAAGAAGGACACTCGAAAGTGATGTGAGTTCCACAAAATCCCTTGGCACAATAGTAATGAATGTCACTCCAAATAGTCATTGTTGACTAAGATGAAATCTTCAGGTTCAGATTCTAACTCAGCCTCTTATTCAGAAATGTAAAAGGGAAGAAGGATCATTGATGTAGAACCCACATTCACCATCGCTACCACAAAATTATTTCCAAAGGAACTGAAGGAGTATGAAGAAGGGGAGAGCCTCTTCCACTCATAGATGTGGATGAAGGGGACCCCACTCCATTTCATTGTCGATAGTGGTATCCAGAAGAACTTGATCTTAGTAAAGGCTTTCAAGAGGTTGAACCTGACAATGAAATTGCATCCTTGGCCATACACCATCAGTTGGCTCAGCCAGGAATGGGACATTTGCATCGGCCAGCAATGTCGCCAACCATGTGGCATCAAACCCTTAAAGACAAGGTATTGTGTGATGTTTCTTCCCTTGAAGTTTGTGATTTTTTGTTAGTACAAACATGTATGTGGAAGCATCATATTGTTTATGAATCTAGTCCTCGTAATATCATTATTACTTTATGAGATCAACTCTACAGGGTATCGGAGGCAATCCCAAATGTTGCAGTCACTTTTATCTCTACGAAGCAGTGCATAAAGGTGGTCTCTCAGATAGGGATATTTTACCTCTGTATGGATCGATCGGAAGGTGAACATAAGGTCACTGCAACTGCCAAAACCTCTCCATGGGGTCTCTCTGCACAACAATGACATGTGGTCAGAATAGTATAGGTGTACAAAGACATATTTTCCTCGCTTACTAGGGTGCCTATGCACTATCAGGTAAAGCACTCAATTGATATTACACCCAGTGCTCCCCTACCTAGTGACTCTGTATACAAGAATTATATTATGGAGAATGAAGAAAATAAATGCCAGATCCAAGAGATCATTCTGAAGGGACACATTAGACCAAGCTCCTCACCTTGCGGGAGACCAAATGTTCTAGTACAGAAGAAGGATGGGATGTGGTGACTTTGTATTGATTACAGATCCCTAAACAAGATCACATTCAATAATTGATACCCAATCCCATGGATTCATGATCTTCTCGATCATCTCAAAGGAGCCAAATTTTTCAGTAAGATTGATCTCAATTTAGGCTACCACTAGGTGTCGATCAAGAAAACTGATGTGTGGAAAGACAACCTTCAAGTCTAAAGAAGGTATCTTTGAGTGGTTTTTCATGCCTTTCATCTTAACTAATTCCCCAACCACATTCATGCGGATGATGGATGATATATTATGGCCATTCACAAACTCCTTTGTGGTTGTATATTTGGATGATATCCTCATCTTCAACAAAACTTTGAAATTCCATTAGGAAATTCCCCCTCTTCTCATCACCAATCCTTGTTCTGTCAGACCTACAATGTACATTTGAGATTGAGACATACGCATAATATTATGTTATCGGTGTATTCCTCACTCAACATGGGAATCCAGAATCTTATCACAATGAAACTCTATATGGTGTTGTTCACATATACCCCACCTACAACAAAGAGATGTAGTCCATTGTGTAGGCATGTCGATAATGGAAGTGTTACATTCTAGGGAAGGAAATGATCATAGACACTAATCACTAGCCTCTGCAATTCATGCAGACACAAGAAAAATTACATAATGACCACCATCAGAAGTGGTCCATGTACATGCAGCAATTCCACTTGAATATCAAGTACAAGAAGGGTAGCACCAACCATGTCACATATTTCCTCAGTATACCATTGGTGGCAACGTTAACCATAGTTATTGACTCATTTGGACATTATACATTTAGATGGCCACAATTATACAATAATGATTATGCCTTTGCTAGTGCCTATTAGACATTGAGCAAAGGAAAAACAGTTCTAGACATTCATCTCTAGGATGGATTTTTATGTCATCTAATCCATCTTTGTGTTCCTTTAAGTGAGCGTGAAAATCTGATTTGGGAAGATCATTACGGTCGGGCAACGGGACACTTTGGTGTAGAAAAGATAGTGTAAGTATTGCAAAAGAATTTTTATTGGTCGAAGCTTCGATAAGATATTTGTAACTACATCAGATCCTACACTACCTGTGCCATTTCCAAGCCCACCATCACGAAACATGGGCTATACACCCCTATTCCTACTCATGATAGGCCTTGATAGTCCATCTCCATGGACTACATGTCTAATCTACCTTCAACCAAGCATGGGACTGACTATTTCTTCGTGGTGGTTGATCAATTCTCTAAGATGGCATTTTTGGCACCCTGCAAGAAGAGCATCATAGTCAAGGCCACTACCAAACACTTCTTTACACATGTTTTGGTTCATTTTGGGATCCCCTAAACTATTACCTATGATCAATAAAACAAGTTCGTAAGCAATTTTTGGTCTAGCCTATGCTCGATGATGGACACCAAGTTGATCAAATCGACTCCCTTCCACCCACAGACTAATGGACAAACAAAGATAGTCAATAGGATGATTTTCCATATCCTGAGGATGTACAATTACAAACTTCCATAGACATGATATGAAAGCCTTCCTTCTGTTCAAAATAGCTACAACAAATCCCTCCACAACTCTATTGGCCACAACCCTTTTCAGGTGTGCTTGGGGTTCCAACCATTGGCCCCCATTGATGTAACTCTCCCCTTTGCAGTTGAATGGGAAGATTCCTCCCATGCTTAGAATGAGGATAATCAAGAAGCCAAATTCATTGAGTGCATCTAGCACATCCAACAACAAGTTCATGATATTGTATAGAATCCAATTCCAAGTGCAAGCAACTCCATGATCAACATCAAGTACCACACAAATTTTAGGTGGGAAATAAGGTGTGGTTGCATTTGCAAAAAGAGTGCCTCACAAGAACCCATTGGAAACTACACCCACTCTGATGTGGTCCTCACACCATCACCAAGGATATGGGTGAGAATGCTTTTGATTTAATTTTCCTCCTTTCCTTTGCTTGCACCTAGTATTTAATGTGCAACTACTTCGACCATATGTTCCACCTCTCCTGGACACTTTGAACGCGGTCGAACAGTTGGCCCCTACAGAAATCAATCCTGAATACATCAAATAGGTGAAATTTGATCGTATCATGGACACCAAGAAAAAGGACACCCACCAACAGACTATCCAATTATATTGGGTCATCAAAGCAGGGTAGTTTTTGTTAACACTGAGTAAAGTGTTGGAATTAAGAAACAATCTACAGAGGTAACCTACAAACCAACTTTAAGACTATAAGCTATCCTTCCAATATAGAGAGGGCTCTCTCTGAGACTTTATCTTTGATAGATAGATTATTTTTGAGCTGATGGATAGGTTTAGATGATTGAGGTAGTTTTTTCAAGGTTTGTTGGCAAGGAGGTATGGTATCTCTAGGGCTATGGAGTCAACCACTGAAAATGAAAGAAAACAATGACTGGTAGGTAAAACTTCTCAGATGAAAAAAGGATAGATTAGGTGATGAAATTTCAGTTTTGATTTTAGTTGTGTATGGTGGAAGAAGAAAAGAAACATATAATATATTCATAACACCATGGAAGATGAATTTTGTCTTATTTAAGAAGATAAACAGAGTTTAAACCACTTAAGACTAGAGCACAATTAGATGAATTCTAGACCTTTTAATTATCCAATTTAAATAGAAGAAAAGTGAATATGAAAGTAAGGACACAAGAAGTACATACAAAAATGAGAATACAATCTTCAGATCACCACCATTAGAATATTTTTCATAAAAATTTCAGGACTTCTGCATTTGTATTTCTATCAGATTCAAAAAATTACAATGTGGATCAAAATATCTATACTTATGCCAACTCGCTCGCCCTCCTTTTCACATTCAAAGTGATCACTTATATAGATAAATATCATATTCTAGCCTAAGGAGGTCGAACTCCATATTTTCCAAAAATAAAGAGTTGTTACAATAGATTAGGAAAGAATATTTGCCAAAAATCTGCTCATATCCTACTATCTAGGGTTTGATTTTTGACCAACTAAAAATGTGCCAACTGAAGAGAAAATAATGGGATCTAATAGGAGAGTATCCAAGATTCAACATCCATATCAATTTTGTATCCACCTTGCTTATTTGGAGTACCATCAAGTCGAATTTCAAAGATTCTAGAACTTTGTTAGCAAATCTGGCTTGGAAAAATTCTGGAAAATAGGCCTCAAAGATCATTTCATATCTTCCAAATAATAGCATATGTGTAAAAAATAAAAGAGATTTTTGTTATTGGGTCCATGCTTCACAAAAAAATCTTTTGGTTTTCAAAAATTATTCTCCAGATCCTCAGAATCTGCACCCAAAGATGATGACTAAAATAGGAAAACATTAAATGCTAAAATCTAGAAAAATGGACCGTGAAGATTCATTTGAATCTATCAAACTATGACACATGTGTAAAAAGTGAGAGAGGTTTTTTTTATTGAGCTCGTTATTAAAAAAAAACTCTCTGGGTTTTTTCAAAATCCTCTCCAATTGTTCGGAATGCCATCTTTAAGTTCATTGTAAAATTAGTCATTCCCAGAACTTGCATAGCAAATTTGCATATCGCAATTGATTTTTCTTGAAACTTGTGCAACTTATGGTGGTAGCAGCTGGTTGGAGACCTCTACTTATTTCAAAACTATATTCTCATCACCTCCCACTATTCTTTCTAATCATGTGTGTCTACAACATTTGCGTAGCAAATTTGGGCTATTGTTGCACAAGTGCTACCTACAACATTTGCATAGAAAACTCCATCTTGTTGTAACTCATGCAGATCCAGGTGGAAGCAAGTGACTGGGGACCTTTGTTTGCTTCAAGACTCATATGCCAATCATCTCCCTTTTTTCTTGCTAATCATGTGTGTCTACAACATTTGTGTAGCCAGGACTCGCTATGCAAGTGTTGTGTATGGCAGTTTACCAATCCAAACAGCGTCTGTGCCTAGAAAAAATTTTATGCTATCACCCTTTTGAAAAAAAATATCCAATATCAAATGTATGTTTCCCATAGAATTTATGACATAAAAAAAACTTGGTATGGCCTCTTACCACTTTGATTCCTTGTCTTTCATGATGGTGTATTATGAAATAGATACAAAAACCTTTTAGATTCATACCTATGACTTGACTCTCCTTTGACATGCATATTTCCCTTTATTTGATCAATGTCCTAAGGCCTTTAAATCACCTTATGAAACAAAAAACACTCATTGTGACTCATTTATGAATTTTTTAGTCTTCCCAAGACCAAGACATAACTCTGAAAACTCAGAAAAAACCTTTAACCCTACACCAAAAACAAAGATGCCAGCAGTTTCTTCATTAGGGAAAGTGGCTCACCAGGAATCAGATTTAGCAGAAGTTTCCCCATATGATGGAGGCACTTGAAAAAATCGATACCACTTATTCCTAAGGGGGAAGGAATTATCCAGGTGGAAATTGGTGGCCACCCACCTATTCCACTAGCTCAAATTCCAGTTTTTCATCCTGTCAATTTTTCTACAGTTTTTCGGGTCCCAAACTTTCAAGGTTGTTTTGAATCCCTAAATGACATATTTTTGGCTCAACTGTGCCTAGAATGTAGGGAAAGGAAGATGTTAGGCCATAAGGAATGTGTTGGCTATACCGTCTCAAATATTCATTGAGCGTCCAAAATAAATTTTGTATGCAAAAGTTACGCCCTCGGGAAGTTGATGTATCAACTACCCCTGTCGGGGCCCACAAACCTTTTAGCATTTCATCTCCCAAGATTATGGATTTCAATGTTTATGGTTTTCTCAATTATTATTTATGTTAAAAATGCATTTGGAGCCTTTTTGTAATCAAATTATTAGAATGATCATAGCTGACACATCTCTCCTCAGAGATAAGATACCACCATTCTAGCTAGCTTGCATGTTTTTACATTTTACGGTCTTTTGTATTTCAGAAAGTCATTAATAGAATCTGATATTTACTATATTACTGTGTTTCTTTCCATATACTTGTGTATTTCCTTCGTATATCTCTATTATATTTCTACCTTCATATCGTTCTCAAAATAATCTAGATCACAGGTATCAGAGCATTATGCTCCTTGTCATTTTTAGTGCATGTTCTCAACAAGGTCAGGGTATAGAGAGTCGGGTCTCAAGCTTGTTTCTCTTTAGGAAAACTGCTCTCACCCGCCAAAGAAACCTCCCATGGTGGAAGAAAATAGGTATGATGGGGCAGGAGATCCTTTCAAATTGTTTCTCAAGGAATCCCTTATGTGACAAAAGAACGAGTTGATGGATAATTTCGCCAAATCCTTTGACGGTTGTTGACAACAACAAAGGAACCTTCAACCAGTAGTCACTTCGTAGGTGTGACTCCATTCAAGGTACAAATTAACTTTGATATTCCTTTATTTGAAGTCTAGATAGATTCAACTCTTTGGAAAAATGATTAAGTTTGTTAGAGGGTTATTTCTCTATCCACATGAATTTTCCCAACAGTGAAAAAATCATCTTCATGCTCCTTAAGACTCTTCCCCATGTTAGATATTGGTGGGAGACTTACTGTGAGAAACATGTCGAGGATGAGTCTAAAATTTTTGGGTCACGACCCACTTGGGAGGATTTTGTTGATGCCCTCAAGGAACAATATTACCTTGTTGGAAGTTGTGATGACCAATACACGAGATGGACTACATTGTGCCAAGAGAGGGGCCAACCAGTATCAGAGTTTACAAATACCTTCCATAACTTGCGAACCAAGATGGGTATCAAATATTATGAGCAACATCTAGTCCTAAAATACAGTGGGGATATACATAGGTACATCCAAACCAAAATGGAATTTATGTACATCTCGTCAATGGGAGCCGCTTATTGATATGTTTTCAAAATTGAGTCGAAATTTATGCAGCAGAATAAGTGGGAGTTTGGGTCTGCAAATCCATAACAACCAAAATATGGTAAGGGTGGCCCTAAATACAAAACCAAAGGATAGAGCAAGGACGGCCAGCCCTAGGATAACCAACCCCAGCCACCAGTAAATAAGGGTAATGGGAAGTCGAAGAAGGACATTGGAAAGTGGTGTGAGTTCCACAAAATCCCTTGGGACAATACTGATGAATGTCACTCCAAATAGTAATTGTTGGATGAGACAAAATCCTTAGGGTCATATGTTGACTCATACTCTGATTAAGAAATGGAAAATGGAAGACGGATCATTGATGCAGAATCTAGTGTCACCATCGCTACCATAAAATTCCAACTAGAGGAACTAGAGGAGCCTAAATAAGGAGACCGCCTCTTCCACTCAAATATGTGGGTGAAGGGGACCCCACTCAATTTCATTGTTGATAGTGGTAGCTAGAATAATAATCTCAACATAGGTTGTCAAGAGGTTGAACCTGACAATGACATTACATCCTCAACCATACACCATCAGTTGCCTCAGCCAGGGATGAGACATATGCATCGGCCAACAATGTCGCCTGCACTATGGCATCAAACCCTTCAAAGACGAGGTATTGTGTGATGTTTCCCCCCTTGAAGTGTATGATTTTTTGTTAGGAAAACCATATATGTGGAAGAATCATGTTGTACCAGAGGCAATCCCAAATGTTGTGGTCTCTTTGATCTCCATGGAGAAATGCAGAAAGGTGGTCTCTCAAAATGGGATATTTGTCCTCTATATGGTTCGATTAGGAGATGAAAGGAAAGTCACTACAAATACCAAAATTTTTGCACGGGGTCTCTCTACACAACAACGATAGGTGGACAGAATAATAGAGGAGTACAAAGAAATAGTCACCTCAGCTACTAGGGTTCCTGTGCACTGTCAGGTAAAGCACTCAATTGATCTAAGACCCAGTGATCCCCTTCCTATGGACCTATATACAGGTGTTGTAGTATGGATAATGAAGAAATAAAACACCAAATACAAGATCTAATTCTGAAGGGCCACATCATACCAAGATCCTCACCTTACAGGAGCCTAATTGTTCTAGTACAGAAGAAGGATGGGACATGGTGAATTTGTATTTATTACAGATCCCTGAACAAGATCACAGTCAATAACCAATACCCAATTGTTGGCATCCAATTTAATTTTTTTAATTGCCTTAAAAGCTGCCTACACCTATGAACTTCAAATTTATGTCGCATTTTGCAAAAAGATGACACTTTCATTTCAAGCGACATTTGCAAATTGGTTTCAATTTAGTTTTCACGACTGAAAGCGTGAAAACTCCTCCATAGTTATTTGAATTGTCATGACCTGCTCATTGATATGTTGGTTGGTACTTACCTTTGGTTTATTATTAAGTGGCTGGAATGATTTTTCGAATTCTCATTGCGCAACTTGATTTTTTTTTTTATAAGGCATTGATCATTTTGAGTGATGAATTATACTTGATTATATAAGGGTCATGGTGGATTAAAGGTTTTTATATGATGTGATCCTTACCATTATGAGCTCTTGACTTATCAATTTTATCTATTGTCACCATGTTTTAAAAACTTTTAATCAAAACATTGGATTGTGAAACAACCGCATGGGTCACATATGAGTTTGATTTCATGGCAATGTTTGATTATACACATGGTGCGTTGGTGAAACATTTGGGTTTTACATTGGTTTGAATTATACTATGGCGCATTGATATAATTTATGGTTTTGGTTTTACATTGATTAATGGCACGTTGATATGATTATCCACTGCTCTAAATTTCGGGTTGGCCAATTAATATGGTTTAAACGATATTATGATTGATTGAACAACACTGTATTATGCCATTACTATGTTGCATTGTGGTGATAATCCCACCACCTTTGCACACATACATTAAGTCATTACCCTTTCAGCACTTGCAGATGTTAGCCATAACATTTTTTTTGCTCCTGTGTATTGTTGTGTTCAACCCAAACCCTACCATGCGCCCGCACCATGGCTCCGGTCGTAAGGGCTGAACCCAATGGTAGCCAGGCATTGTTGATGTTCGATGGTGATTACAGCGACCTAGAGGAATTTGGATGGCTCCTGTTCATACGAATTTTTGATGCTATAACCCTAGCATGGCTCGGCAATTTTCATTAACCTTCGATGGCTGTCGAGCCAAGGTTGGGGATGTGCAATTGGAAATTGATGAACAGTTTCTCAGTTTAGCTACCAGTCTGCCTGTTGTCGGAAAGAAATGGTCAAAAAATTGCAAAGTGGAAGATTTCCCGTGGACATTACTCTTCTAGTCATGAAGGGTGAGCTCTTGTGACAAGGGTTTGGCCGCAAATATGCTCAAGAAACGCTGGCATGACTTGTTGATGGTAACCAAGCAGTTCATTACCTGAAAGGGCTGGTATGGTTTCATTTTCTTGTACCACCTTCGGCTACTTATGGTTTTCATGGGCTATGAGCTTAATATGCCTTACTACTTGCATAGGAGTTTGCTTAAAATGTCTAAAAGGTACAAACGGAACCAGTCTGATAACAGTCTTTTTCATTTTGGGTTAATTAAAATGCTTATAGTTTGTAAGTTGGGGTTCGATTTTGTTTAAGAATGTGGAGTCGGCTACAGCAGTCGTCAATTCAAAATTGGCGTAGCTCGAACAACCTCACTAGTATGACTTTCACCTATTTATATGACATACTCATAAACTCTGTTTACACCGTGGATCCGCTCTGTCACACAAGCATGCACTATTGTATATAATTTTGTTTTGATGAATCAATTTTCATTATCGTTTAAGTTTTGATTGGATTTGGCTTTGATTCGAGTGATCGTGAGATAGATTTGATTTGTTTTAATTTATCTTTAATCGAATACTCTGCTGATAATCGAAGTTGTTAATATTTTCTAAACACGGGCTGTTTTGGTATTCCAATTTTGAACACAGTCAATATCTCATTTCGAATTGGTTATATTCTATGCGATATGGTTGGCAATTATGGTTAATTGTTGTGATTGTATATTCTATGTCTTCTGACCAATTCGAATACCATTATGTTATTGCATGAACGAATTGCGAATAGATATGAATCGTAGTTGTTATACCCAATCAAATTGATTCGGACTGTGTTATCAGATTGCAAAAAATATATCGTTTGAATTCGATTTGAGGAACGAAATTAATTGTATCCAGTCTCATGATTTGTTTCTATAATTAAACTCAGCCATATTCGTTTTGATTATTTACCCAGTTTATATTATGAATTCTGTTGATTCTATCACGCTCCTGTCTATTGACTGTGTGGTGATCAATAACGAAATTCGTTGGGTCGATACTCATTGAATATGATTTCATTTGAATACAATCGAAACAGTTACCTATCTTTGCACTTGATTGAATGATATCAATCTATTGCTATGGCTATAACGAGTCAATGATGGTTGTGATCGTTACTGTGATCCTGTCTGTTAACTGTGTAACACTCAGCGATCGAAGTCTATGGCAAAGATTTGTGGATGTTGTTATGCATGTTTCATTTTGACTATAATCGTAACAGTTTGATATTTGATTAAAACAAAATATGAATTTTATGCACAGCGATAACCAATCGATTATGATTGTGTTCAATTATAACTATATCAATTTTGATTACATCGTATCTTATACAATATGATTTACTTGTAATTGCATTTGGATATGAAACCGTGTGGTTATTATTTGACCCGATTCTATGGCAACTAAAAACAGAGCATCCTTACCCTGTCTCGATTGCATCCTTTTCGATTTTGTTAGTTTGGATGATTGGAATCATAGTGATTCATTTTGGATATTTATTAAAATAAAATTAAATGGATTTGATTCTGTTGAAAAGATTTCATTTGATTGCTATCTAGTCTTGTATGTTATTTTAGACTAGCTACAGAATCAGATGATTATGTAGCTAAGTCTGTAGAATCAATTTTTTAGTGTTCTGTTACTGAAATATCTCTCTAATTTGATAATTGTGTTCTATTGCAGGTAAATTCAAAATTGCAATTGAGTTTATGGGCAGTTAGGGGATATTTCAAAGATTTCACTTGCATTTCATTTTCTTAGTTTAGGTGATTTTGGGATATCTCCCTGATTATGTTAAACAATTTGA
>JZKD02S2340634.1:291779-303545 GCA_000966675.3 Picea glauca
TATTTTTGTATATGTAAACACTCATATCATTAATAAAATACATCGTTGCGTGTAGACCAACCATGATAAAAGAGTATGGGGGACTAAAATCCACTAGGAAGAGAAAGGGAGGGGCTAAGAGCCTAGGAAAGGGGGCTAAGATAGAGGGCTTATTGCCAAAGGAATATTATAATATTATTTCCTAAAGACTATGGTGAGGGTAATCATTGTATCCTAAGTTCTTATGGGAAAGAGGATGAATCCCAAGTGGAGAGAAACGAGCTCCTTGAGAGCCATGTGTCATCAAGGGCACATGCAATTAATTTTGGGGTAAATTAGTATGTTTCCCACTCACGGAGCCATTCACTCACTCAGTCATTCACACACTCAGACATGCTCTCCATGAGTCAACCTCTACATCATTCATGCACTCTTGGAGCCTGCACTCATTCTTGTGTTACCTACACCTTGATGTTATGGGAAGTGCCTAAACCAAATCCGAAGGTTGTTGTTGCTGCCATCACCAGTTCCATACCTGAATTCTGCAAATTTCTTAACTGAATGTTGTTGTTGTTTTCACCATTACCTGTAACTGGTTGACTTAAGATCTGGATTGAAGAGGTGGATTGTTAGGCCCATGGGTTTGAAGAGGCGGGTTGCCAAGCCCGTGGATTGAAGAGGCAGGTTGTCAAGCTCGTGGATTGAAGAGGCGGGTTGTTGGGCCCGTGCACAACTCTCTCTAGGTGAGAGAATTATTGGGGAAGTGATTTTCTGAGGGATCCCAACTGCAACTACAGTGCTCTGAAACTTCCTATTTGGCCTGTTGTTGAAGCCCTAGAAGGGAAGTGGGGCAGCCGAAGGACAATTGAGCAGAGAAGGTGCACACTTCCTAGGGTGGGACAAGCATGTGGGGAATGAGAGATTGTAGGCTAGTAGTTTGAGTTGGCTCATGGGACGAAATCCTTCTTGTTGTTTGTGTTTTCTTGGCCTAGCTAGTAATCCCTTTACTCGGGTAGAGTTTAGTCCCAGCTTGAGGGTGACCCGCTGCTAAGAGTTCTGAGCAATGTGGTCTAAGGTTGGGAGGATCGTGGAAGGTCTACATGTAGTTGGTGGTCTTTTATAAAATATAAGTATCAATGATGTATTAATTTACATACTGTGTATTTTATACATGTGTTTATGTTTATGGGTTTTTCCTATGAATGTTGCATGTATACTTTTACTATTATTTCCGCACGAATCTATGTATTTGCAGAATGTGTTTGTCTGCTTAAGTTATATCTATATCTATCTATCTATCTATATATATATATATGAAAGTATTTTTTTTATGGAGTGACATGGCCTCGGCTTGGGTGGTCTATGGATGTTACATTTTATGAAGTTCCGCAAGAGTTTATGTGTGGCATAGCCCAGCAGGTTTAAGGATGAGTGTGTTACAATATGGTATCAGAGCTCTGATTTTCAACATTGATCTTGGATGGGCCGTGTAAGTGGAAATTGAAGCAAAGTTTCAGAGACAATTATTGTCGAAATGGACAAAATTCGAGTTTCAGAGCGTCCATGAGTTCCAAGAGGGCACTGAGAGCACACCTTAACTATGTTTGAAATTTCAGGAGGTGTAGCAGTTCTGGAAACCACAGTGGTCGTAGGATCTGTTTGGGAAGGGACTGAATTCTTAACAGCTGTTAGATCTGAGAAAAAGGAGTGTGACAATTAACCCCTCAAGTCCTTCAGACTTTGTTGCTTCAAAAGTTTTTAAGTCTTTGACAAAAAGGAGGCAAAATCCCCGAAGCTCCAAAGTCCTGGAGTGAATCTACATCGTAGATCATTTGGGAGAAGTCAGGTTGTTGGATCCCTAAGTGGTTCGATAGTTTGGCACTCCGGGGAAATTTGTTTATGGTTGTGCAGAGGGAATTTATCCTCAAATTCTTGAGGTCTGGAACCAATCCAGACCGTTCATGTTCGGGGACACATGTTTGAATATTAGCAAGTGTTCGAAATTTCAGCATTCGACAGTTCAAGGGTGGGGTGGAGTTGAGCAGCAAAATCCTCCAAAGCCCAAAGTTCTGAAGTCCCAAAGCATCATAGTCCCGAAGCTCCAGGGAACACTTGTTAGGGAGTTCAGAAGTTTGGCATTCAGGAGAAGTGTTATGTTATGTTAGTGAATCTCCCGAAGCTCTGAAGCTTCGGAGCCCTGAAGCTCTAAAGATGTATCATGCAAGAGTTTGGCATTCGGGAGAAATAATACGGGAGGTAGTAAGAGCCTTTGAATCCCAAATTTCTAGAGCCTCAAAGTTTCAAAACTCTAGAAAAGCGCCTTTCAGTTAAGTGCTTGGTCACAGCCCATAGTCACATGAGATTGAGGGTTGAAGAAAAAGGGCTAGTGCCTGAAAATTGTTTTTAAGAACAGAAAGGGGCTTAGAAAAGGAGCCCGTGGGGTTTTTTATTTGTACAGAACTACATTGGAAGGAAATCACAAGAGCCTGTGAACCCTGAGAGAGGATTCAGCACAAGTCCAAGAGTTAATTCGTCTCTGAAGAAGAAGAAGAATTATACAGAGATTACCTCCCAAGAAGGACAACTTTAAATACCCACAACTTTATGCTCAAGACTCAGAAGTGAGCATGGAAGCGGGTGTTGAAAACATCTTGAACAATAGAATATAACTATTGACTTAGAAAATTGACATGGGCAGGAAATTTTTAGGAAAAATCAGAAGAAATAGTCTTGATGCATTATGGAACCCAGAATGATTGAGATAGGGGGGAAAACACCAAGACAACCACCTATTAAATGTTGGGGTTGCGGGGAAGATAATATGTTTAGAGACTGTCCTCTCAAGGCTGAAAATTTGAGGACTTTTCACAGTGTACAACAAGTTGAAACAGTGGAGGACATGGGCATAATTTTTGGGAAGTGATTTCCTAAGGGAGCCCAACTGTAACTACAGTGCTTTGATACTTCATGTTTGGCCTGTTGTTGAATCCCTGGAAGGCAAGTGGGGTAGTTGAAGGACTATTGAGAAGAGAAGGTGCACACTTCTTGGGGTGGGACAGGCATGTGGGGAATGAGAGACTGTAGGCTGGTAGTTTGAGTTGGCTCCTGGGATGAAATCCTTCATGTTTTCTGTGTTGTCTCAGCCTAGCTAGTAATCCCTTTACCCGGGTGGATTTTAGTCCTAGCTTGGGGGTGACCCACTATTGAGAGTTCTGAGCAGCGTGGTCTAAGGCTGGGAGGATCATGGAATTTCTACACGCAGTTGGTGGTCTTGTATAAAAAATAAGTACCAATGATGTATTAATTTACATGTTGTGTATTTTATAGATGTGTTTATGTTTATGGGTTTTTCGTGTGAATGTTGGATGTATACTTTTACTGTTATTTCCGCATGAATATGTGTATTTGTAGAATGTGTGTGTCTTCTTAAGTTCTATATATATTTATATAGATGAAAGTATTGTTTTTATGGAGTAACATGGCCCCGGCCTGGGTGGTCTCGGGATGTTGTAGTTTATGAAGTTCTGCGAGATTTTATGTGTGGCATAGACCAACAGGTTTAAGGTTGGGTGTGTTACTAGGGTGATCAAAGAATCTCCATCTATTCTCTGAGAAATATTTCTTGAGGAGGACCCTCTTCCACCAATCTCGATCTCTTGTCACCAAACACCAGAGCAGCTTAGAACTAAGAGAAATATTCACCATCTCGGGATCCCAAACTGCCAAGCCACCATGCTCTCTTGGGGACCTTACCAAATCCTATTTCACTACATGAAATCATTTTGAATTTGATTTTCCTCCTTTCTAAATAAATTTGTGTATTACTTGATATAGATCTTTTTTAACACCAACAAGGACCAATAGAGAGGAAAATTGGAAAATATGAAGTGATGAGAGAAAAGATTTAACTAGCACTAACCTGCTAGCAGGATTCAACCATAAGGCACCCCATATTTCAAAATTCTCTTTAATTTTCTGAAAGATGATTTTCCATGTATTCCCAGGGAGCGTTTGCAAGGAGATCGACATTCCCAAATATTTGAAAGATTTCCAATTGGCCATGAATGGGAATTGAAAGATATTCGCTATGCCTGGTAAGGAGTGAGCACTGACATTCCAGGCATACAACTAGATTTTGTTTTTATTAATAAGCCCTCCTGAGATCTGGGTGAATTGATCCAAAATAGTCTTGAATCTATGAGTTATAATTCTTGATGCCCCTTCAAGAAGTAGAGTATCATAATCAAATTATGAATGGTTAATTCTTTTTACCCCTTTGGAAATCTGGAGACCAGGAATTGCACCAGAACTTTGTTCCCATTCTAATATTATATTCAATGCTCTGAACATTAGAACATATAGTAAAGGGGAAAGAGGACATCCTTGAAAAATGCCTCGAGAATCTTTAAAGAATGTTGTTGGTCGGACATTGATTAAAGGGGAAATCCAAGGATTACTGATACAAGAGCCAATCCAAGTGATTAAATCATGATTGAAACTATTTTTTTCCAAAAATGCATTAAGAAATTTATGCTTAACCCTGTCATATGTGTTGGTCATATCTATTTTAATAATCATACATCTTTCCCCTTGCATATTGCTCGAATGAATGGCCTCCTGCACCAAAATAATAGTATCTCAAATCTGCCTCTTTTCCACAAAACCCCCTTGATTTGAGAGGATGAGCCTACATAAAAGAGGTTTAATCCTATTATCAATTATTTTTTTAATGATCTTGTAAGATACATTGCAAAGGGAGATGGGGCGAAATCCATCAAAAGAAGAATTGTTCTTGTATTTTTGGATTAAGGCCAAAAAATATGAATTAGTGGCCCCTCCCATCCAAGCAAAATTATGGACATACTGAATCATTCTAATCAAATCATATTTAATGATGGGCCAACACATTTTATAGAAATGAGCAGTAAATTCGTCAGGCACTGGAACTTTTTCTAGATTAAATTGATTCAAGGCTTCCAGGATTTATTCCTTTGAAATTTTCTTACTCAATTCCAAATTTTCCTCCTCTAAGATCGGTGAGGGGATATAATTAATAAATTGTTTGAATATCTCCTTATTCACGTCCCCCATGTTTGAGTACATATTTTCAAAATGAGTTGTTTCATCCTACTTAATATCATCCATTGTCGTTAACACCTCACTCCCTTGATAGTGAATTCCTCAACCCTATTGTGCCATTTTCTTGCTTTGGCCTGCTTATGGAAAAAAAATGGTATTTTTGTCCCCGACTTGAAGCCACAAACTTATGGATTTCAACCTTCACATTTCCTTTTCCTTTTTAACTGAATTTACATATTTTGTATACAATATTTGCTCCATCTATAGTATATCAGGGGAGAACGCATTATTCTCCATCCTCTCCTTAATATTAGCAAGTTGCCACTGATTTTCCACTACTTCTAGAGCTAGAGAGTGGATTGATTCTTTTTCCCAAATTTTAAGATCAGCCTTAGTTATTATGAGCTTTTTCTCCCAGATATGAATAAGGGAGATTGAGATCCATTGACTCCATGAATGAGAGACCAAGGGAGAAAATCCCAAGTCTTCCACCCATAAGGGGTTAAACCGAAAGGGGATAGGCCCCAAGTTCTCTTCTTTCTCAATACATAAAGAAATGGGGTGATGATCAGAGCAATCCCAAGGGAGAATAAGAGAGTAAATCAACCCAGGGTGAGCCAAAAAGGAGTTGTGGAGTAAGAAGTGATCGAGTCTTGTAGTGATGTATCCCAAACCCGCTCTTGTATTATTCCAAGTAAATTTTCCCTTGCTAGGTTGTCTATCAATCAAGTCTAGGGGAGTGATGAGATCCTCCATATTTCCCCTAAATGAATCATGAACAATGGATCCCCCTTTTTTCTCCTTCTAATGAAGGGTGGTATTGAAATCACCAACTATTAAAGATTTTTTCCCATACCCAAGCTCCCTAATATCCAATAGTGCATCCCAACAATCTAATTTTTCCCTATAATTGTTAGGCATATAAACATTAATCAAATGAATCAACATACTTGAAGGCAGATGAACAAGTCAGACCATGATCCAATGCATTGATTCATAACTAATTTCTAGCTTAAAGAGATTATGGTTACATAGGGTACATAATCCCCCTGAGGCCCCCTTTGCACTAATTTCTATTCCTTTGTTTTTTCTCCAAATTTTATTGAACTCCCGATGGACCTCAATGTCCCTCACTTTTGTCTCCTAGATCAAAAGAATTTGGGGTTTCTCAACTCTTATTATTTTCTCTATTGCTTCTTTCTTTTCTTTACTACCCAAACCTTTGTAATTCTAGGAGACTAATTTCATTATTTACCTGAAGATTTATATTCCCCCCATTTAGAGGGTTGGGAACTACTATAAGTCATCCCTTTGGAAGACATGACATTTCCTTGAGATCTCCCACTCTTCAGTTGTTTTTTGAATGATCCATTCATAATGGTTTGAATGTCAAGTTCCTTGTCCCAGTTAGCTTCACTCTCCCTTCTATTTTGATTAGATTTTCAACCCACTTTCCTAGATGTTGCACTTTGGGTAACTTCCATCTCAGATTCATCATCAGAGTCATCATGACTCCCTTCCTCCAGGGTTATTGGAATACCATACATTGACCTAGTGATGATTTTACCAAGAGTGGGATCCCCATACTTAGGAGAGGGGATGTCTTGTTTTTTTTAAAGTGGCTTAGGTTCCTTCATGGTAGGCTTGATATTATCTTCATTTTCCACACCAATATCATGAGATTCTTCATTTTCTTCCTCTACATTCTCTAATTCTATGAACTTATTCCTACTAGTCTCAGCCTCACGACCTTCCCCCACAATGAATCTCAGGGAATTTTTAGGAGAAGGGGAAGAGGGATTTCCCCCATGTGGGTTCTCTAGCTTCTGAATGACTTTCTTTCCCTCTACATTATTTCTTTTCTTTTGTTTCCATTTCTCTTTTTCACCTTCTACTAGCAAATCAAGCTTGGAGCAATAATTTGCAAAATCCCCTCATGATAGGCTTTGCACTTAAATTGGAATTGTTCATAGTCTATCTGTTGAATATAAGACAAGTTGTCTAGGGTTAATCGAATAGCCTCCAGAAAGCCCTTTTCTAGATCCACCTCCACATAGATCCAGCACACACCTAGAGTCCTTCTCATGGTTGAGCGTGATCAATGAATTTGCCCAACATATTTCCAATGCTTCTCAAGGTTTAATCATTACAACAATGCAAATGGAGAAACATGAGGCAAACCCAAACTGGGACTGCAAAAGGGATATCATTTTCAGGATGGAAGTCTAGTGTCCATTTATTCAAATGCATACCCCTGGTGCCCATAAAATAAGGCCCTCTTCTGAAAATAAGATCAATTTTCCTTATTTCCAAAAAAAACACACAGAAACCCTTAGCACATAAGGTTGAATACATTTGCCCATGAATATTTGACTTCCCTTTCTTGTCAACCCATTGATCCTTATCCCACAGGGATGGCCATAGCCCAATAAAATGGCCTATTAACCCATTTTCAGCGAACCTCGGAGAAAAATTGTGAGAGGTCGATGTTCATAGTCTACCTGTTGAATATAGGACTAGTTGTCTAGGGTTAATCAAATAGCCTCTAGAAAACCCTTTTATAGATCCAACACAAACCTAGATTCCTTCTCATGGTTTAGCACGATCAATGAATCTTGATGCAGACCCCCCTTCTCCCCTCGGGGTTGCACGACCTCCCGGTCTAGGATCATTCACATCAAGGAGTTGGATCGACTCTTCATGATTTTGCTAGGCCCCAACTAAATTACACAGGTCCCCTTTCCTTCAATTTGCAGGTCCTGTCAAACCCACGAGCTCTATCCTAGCCCCTTTGAAGAATTAAATAATAGATGCTAGCTCCCCTCACTAGGTCCTTTCCTTCATATGACCTCGGGTTATGATCTCACGTAAACACATGATTGCGGAGCGGCCAAAAGTGGTTTGAGACAACACCACTTTTCTCCCCGCAATTCACCTCCAATCGCCATGCATCCCTTTCTTATTTACCATGGTTTCAATTGTGACCTACTCTCAGATTCTTAATTTCAGAGCACTTTCTGGCCCCACAATCAAGCGTGATTGTTGATCTCCAATCTCAGGTGATGCCTCTTGATCAACGGATACAATCTGTCTCTTTTATCTACCTTCTCTCTGGATCACACTTTCGCATATCCTTATGATCTATCGACATGTGTCCCTTCCAAATCAATGGTCTTGATTTCCTTCGCAATTTGGGTTTCGTAGTTTTCAACTCTCAAACCTTACTTTCTCCGCAATGACTATCTTCCGAAGTGGAAGATCTGCTGACACCTATCCTCCTCAAATCGACGACCCTAGCCTGCTTCGGGACTTCAAACTTCGGAAATATCAATTCTCAACTACTCCACACTCGCTTTTTCCCATAGTGGTCTACCCGGAGTACACAATCTAACGACGTGTGTCCTCCCACAGATAGACGGCTCCCAACTACTTCATCTATTCAGGATTTGGCGATTTCAAACTCTCTTCCTTCGCTTCTCTCGGAGTGCTTTTACCTGGAGACCACAATTTGTCGACGTGTGTCTTCCTAGATCTGATGGCCTAGATTCTCTTCGGCTCTTCGAGCTTCGATATTTTCATACTCCTATGCCCTCGTTCCTCCTAGAGTGTTTTCACCCGGAGATGATGAATTTCTGCCATGCGTCCCTCTGGATTTGATGGTCCAAATTCTCTTCGACTCTTCGGGGTTCGGGAGTTTCAACTCTTACGCACTCATACCTCCCGGAGTGCTTTCACCCAAAGATAATGGATTTATGTCGCATGTCCCTCTTGACGATGAACGGTCCCTAATTGCTTCAAGACTTCGGCAAGTACGCTCTCCTATGCACACAAAGGGTTAAACCCCCTTCACTTTATCTTGATCAGATGATTATCGATCCTCTGCGCTCAGATCCAACGGCTAGGATCTGTTCTTCTTCTCTACGCTCTCCCTTGGTGTCTGGACATGGATTCAGCGGTCCAAGTTCCTTCCCACAGCTAATATAATGGTTTTTGTCTCTCCTCCTCCTAAGATTTTGATTTCTTCCAACTTGGAAGAGTTAAGTGTTCGAAGGCTTCAGCCCTTGAACTTTCTCCTGTGAACCTGACTAGCTTGGGTCTTGTCTTCGCTTCTGAAAGCATTATCTCTTATGAGATTTAGGACTTGGAATAAGTCTGTCTCCTAAGCACTCCTTGCATTATCTCTTATGAGCTTCAAACCGACTCAGAACTCCAAAAGGGTCTCGGCCCTTCCACTTCCTTTTAAAGGAAAACTTTGTGCCCTCCTGGAATCCTCTTTCTCAATGCACACCTTACAGAGATATTTCTTACAGAGTGTTCAGTGACTCTTTCTCTCTTGAACTTTAAACTAGATTCAGAACTCTAAAGGGTCTCATCCCTGCTGCTTCCTTCAAAGGACCTTTTTGGTGTCGTCTTGGCAACTCAACACTCTCCTGAGCTTTCGAACTTGAACAAGTTTACCTCTACACACTCCTTGCACTCGAATGAACCTTCATATGGTGTCTTTCAACCTCTTGTCTAAGTGTTGGCCTGATGCACTCCTTGCACAGGTCTTCCTCTTGAGTATTCAGTAACTCTACGAATATCTTTCTCTGGTACTCTTCTCCTTGAACTTGACTGAGAGTTCTCTTTGTGCACACTTGCACCTGCTCAATGCCCACCTGGCAGAGCTTTACATAGTTCTTAGTGACTCTGTCTCTCTCTGCTTCCTCTGCACAGTTTACAATCCAAGGTATTCAACAACCTTGAATTTTCCCTTGAGTTGTCATCGCTCTGGTGCACCCTTCTAGCACGTTCTTTTCTAACTCAACAGAGTTCAGATGCACACTCCTTGCGTTGGTTACAAAAACTCCAATGTTTTGTTGTGCACTCCTTGCACAGCCTAAGAACCCAGAACAATATTTCAAACTCAACAAGGATAGAGAAATTTGTCTTCCTACTGCAAATGAAATCTATCATACATATACAGCATGCATAAACACATACAAATAACATTCATTAGATACACAGAAACACACAGAAAGTTCATATGCAGGAAAAAATGCTTTCTTTCTATTAAGATGAATGTCTGATTACAATATGCGTAGGATGGACTATAACAGAGTCTCATCTCTCTCAAGCTCCCTCAAAGAAATATTCTATCTCCTATTTCCTCCTCTAAGGATTTCTAACTAACTTGCAGATACCTCCTATTCAGTAACAATACTCCTCCAACAACCTCATTCGGGCATGCAATGCATCTACATATACAAGAAGGTTCCTAGGGTTCCCTCCAACTACCTATCTACTCGAAAGAAGCTAACTACCCCTTAAGCATCATTACATTAAATTCTAGGAGAGAAACTCTGAGATCACTCGCGATCATTTGCTTCCAAGCATTTTGATCTTCTTCGGTTTTCAATTATTTCAAGAAAGATTTGCAGGAAACGCCAGTGTTTCATATTCCGAAATGATTCAAAGGCGTGCTAATGCGTTGGGTTTTCTCTCCACATGTGATTGCTGATGATGCTCCTGCATCAAATCTGCCCAACGTATTTCCAATGCTTCTCAAGGTTTCATCGTTCCAATAGTGCAAATGGAGAAATGAGAGGCAAACCCAAACTGGGACTGCAAAAGGGATATTATTTTTAGGACTGAAGTCTAGTGTCCATTTATTCAAATGCATACCCCTGGTGCCCATAAAATAAGGTCTGCTTCTGAAAATAAGATCCCATTTTCCTTATTTCTAAACAAAAACACACAAAAACCCTTACAACATAAGGTTGAATACATTTTCCCCTGAATCTTTGACTTCCAGTGCTTGTCAACCCATTGATCCTTAGCCCACGGGAATGGCCATAGCCGAATAAACTGGCCTATTAACCCATTTTCAGCAAACCTTAGAGAAAAATTGTGAGAAGTTGATGGATGCACTGGAACCCTCAGAATATCATGAATCTGCTTAACAAATAGAGAAGGTGGATGTTTAACAGAATTGCTATAAGAAGATGCCAATGACTAAAATGCTACAATATCAGGTGGTGGTGGTGGTGGCAGTGGCAGTGGCAGTGGGGGTTCACCCCACCCGATCTGAAGGCCATACTTTAAAACTGCAGAATAAAACATAAGTGAAGCGAAAAATCCCTAGTAATGGAATAATATACATTTTACAATATATTGTAATTTAATATTATGGAGTGTTTATTAAAAGTTAGGGTATGTAAATTAGTTTTTTTTCTATTTTTTTCACAACTCGAAATCTCAAAATAGTATATTGTGACTAGATATAAATTATTTTACTTTAAAACTACATGAGAATTATTTTGATCTTTAAAACTATATGAGAATTATTTTGATGAAATTATAGATATTAAATATTAATAGTGTATAGTCTAATTGTAATAAATATATTGAATCTATTTTTACAATAAAAATAATATTTTTTTTATTCAAAATTATCATTCTAATATTTCAATAATAACAAAAACAAATATCGATTTAAAATATATATGGGTTTAAAAATATATGTCATAAAGTTTTAAAATATATATGGATCATAAAGTCCAACATGATGATTAGTAATTCACAACGATTTTAAGAAAATCAATTATGTTAGTTTTATTATGTTTATATCTAAAGTAATATATTATATATTTAATATATACTAATATAATATGAAAATAATGAAGTCTTTATTTTAGTTATATTGGTTAAGTTGATACAAAATAGATA
>JZKD02S2340646.1:0-26245 GCA_000966675.3 Picea glauca
AATTAAATTATTAAAAATTTAATTAATTAAAAAAAAACCTATCTAGACTCGACGAAATTCCGCGAAACTTTCTACACTGTCTAGCATGGTCATTTACAACATTCCTAAACAAAGGCTACTGAAAAATGAGACCATCAGAGCGCCTTTCACCACTCTGGAGGAAATTATTGCATGTGTGGAGAGAAAAACTCAAGGGAAGTCGGCCAGGCCCTAAAGCCCGGTCGACAACCTGAGGATAAAAAACCCTCGGTGAAAGGAACTCCCCCAATGGAAACACCCAAGGTACCTAACCTAGCTATGATCCATGCAAACTTATTACATTATCAACCCACGCAAGGGTGCGGAAATTTCGTTTACAAAAATTTTGTTGGAGCATCAAATGCCCAAGTAGAACCAATACTGTCTTCATCAAATATGCATCTGGTGATGCATCTTCATGGCACATGAGTTGACCACCTTTGCTAAATGGGCGGTCAACAACGCCTTTTATTCCATTGCTACTAGATTTCAACCCCCTTTTTTGGCATTCTCTGTTTTGTTACTATGTACTTTAGTCTTTTATTTAATTTACTACATGTTTAGTTTTTACTTCCTCCAACATGGCACAATTTTGTGTGTCCTCAGTGCCTACACAGGTGGAGTATCCCCATCTTGGGTATTCTGCATTTTGTTATTTTCATATGTGCTTTTTATGTATTTTAGTTAGTTTTTTAGTTTTCTCTTACTACACTAGGGCACAAGGTCCTGTTCACTCAATGCCACTGCCTACACAAATGGAGTACTATGATGTACTTTTGCAGTCCCATTAGCCACTTTTGGCTACAAGAAGACATTAAGATGATATTCAGTTCTTTTATTCTTACAAATCATTCTAATCTATCAATTATTACTATTACCTCCATGCACACCATAATTAGGTTGTATTTTGTATACATGTTTCAATTTTCACCAATGAAATTTTTTAAGCCAGAGCCAACAAAAAAATTTGGCTGCTTCTGACATTTGTACATCTGTTTTAATTTTTAAGGAATTTAACCATGTGAATGAACAATTCTGAAAAAAATTTAATAAATAATTTAGATTCCAAGACAAAAATCTATGTTGTCCTTTCTTATAAAACTATCTATGCTGTCAGAAACTTTTAAGATCTGTTTGAGTCACATACCTGAACAGCCAAGGATGCAAAAGTCCACAAAAGAGTTGGGCATCCTATAGCTTGTCGCTGCTTTGTAAAAAGGGCATACTGTTCACGAAAACTCCTTCCAGATCCAGGCATTGGTACAGGTGGAGGCACTGAGATCACATGGTACAACTGAATAAGCAGGAGTGATACCTCATTTTTTCTAAATGTAATAGGCAACTTTCATACAATGAATTTTATAATGCCCTTTTCAACATCAACACTTTTTGCCCAGCCTATTTTTCAGAGGCCAAAAAGAGCAAAAAGATAAGGCTAACACAGTTTATTTGAATATGTAATTGTGATTTTCCAAACCTCAGTCCCATAAGTGTAGAGGTAGCTCAAGTTTTGAGATTTTGGCTCCAGACCTCATATCCCTCTAAGAATGTGAGTTATGTCAGAAATGTATTTGATCTCCATGTTGAATATTGACTTGAATAGCTATGATAGTTCCTATCTGTATTTATCGATAAAAGGTAGCCCTATCCAAATGCTCTCTTTGGGAGTAAATTCTTTCTATATATGCAAATTACCAAAAAGAAACCTACCTTAAATATCTAACATCACCGTTGACTTTGACAATGTTTACAATGCTTCATATGAGGACTTCATCCTGTTTTGTGCATTCTTTACTCAAACAGCTATGGAAGCCACCAAGGCTCCTACTCTACATACTGTCCATTTTCCACAACCTGTTGTACTCTACAATATTTTCCATGAACAAATGGATTTATGATAATTGCACGATGAAAACTCCTTCATCAGAAAAAACAAAAAAACAATCATATCCACAATCCAAACCATGGCAGGATTACACAATATTGCCAACCTCTCAAACAAAATAGTTGCGAGTTTATTTCACTAGCAAAGAATAAGCTCATACATGCATTTTAAAATAATGAAAAACATGTACAGACATTGCACATTTGACAGTGCAGATCTTGATATCAAGTTCCTCTAATGTGCATTCTCTTTACAGTGTCCAATCCCAATGTAGTCCCTCTTGAGAAAACTACTATACAATTGCAAAGAACAAAATGGTAAAAAAATCTGGGTAAATGATTTATTTCTCCGTTATAATAGCCCAAGACATTACTTTATGGCTTATATTCATAGGCCCCCCATTATATTGACCCATTTCTAAAACCACCAAATTAGGCCAACTTATCTACTTAACTTCCTTAATAAGCTAACATTTAACACTTTACCACACTTATCCTAACAATGGTCAAACTAGAAAACAAAAATTAACCACTAACATATTGGTGCTACGAATAAGGTTCAAAACCCATCACACCTCATTTATGACATTTTGCACAGGTTGCAGCTCATCAATTTCAATCATGGCCCCTTGCAGTCTGGGAAGTTCTTGAGGAAGATGTTGTGAATAACAATGAATAGCATGTGGCTCTATTGCAATTGTTCTCCAAAGTAGATGGTGTGGTTAGGAGAGGATTGCCACTCTAGAGGAGGAAATTGGCAAAGTGGAAGCAAGGGCTGAGTAAGGCGCAACTCTACTTGGCCTAGCAGGTACATATCAGGAATAACTCCTTATCCCAGAAAAATAAAATTTGGAAGCACACACGCACACACAATGATTGCATAAAGTTGCAAGTAAAAATATATGTGTGATATTATTCAATGTGCAAAAGGTGAAAGTGATATGTCTCATGAGAGAGTCGGACTTTGGTGGCAAACAACAGTACATAACTAAAAGCACATGTGACTTACTAAATTAACTCTGCTTGACCACTAAAGTACTATGCTATATAAAGTACATTACATTATGCCCACTATACTATGTATACTCTATTAGGAAGTGGCGGGGAGAAGGTTGGAGAACAAGGAGAAGACATCCAAGTAAACAGAGGACAGAAATGAGAAGACGAAGTCTAAAGAGACTCTCAAGCAGTTAGCAACATTCCACTATTTTGAAAGGCAAAAATTGTCTGCCTTCAATGGTGTTGGAAATGAAGATCTCGCTAGGTATTGCAAGACTCTATGACATAATCTTGATTGCCAATGGGCGAGATGAGTAGGCACACTACATGAAGTCGTTCCATTTGACACTCAAGCATATTGCACGTCATTGGTACAAAGATCCCTATAAAGTATTACCAACCTAGATCAATCTTAACCCCAAATCTATCAAGCACTGAGAGGGATCAATTATCTCGAGGTGCAAACCCTTCCTCAAGTTTGCACCTTGAGGGATATAATCTCACTCAGTGCTTGATATATCTCGGGTTAAGATGGATTTAGCTTGGATTATTCTATTATTATGTAAAGGTGGTAGACATTGAATATAAGTAAGTCCCCCCCAATGCTATAGTGGATTTGGGCAACATACTTCCCACTATATGATCTCGTTGACTAATGGTCAATTGATAAATCATTCATATTTTAAACAATATGTAGCGACAGTGTTAGGTGTTGTGTTCTCAATAAAATGATTCTTATTGCAATAGGCACAATTTNATAGACCTAGCACACAAAAGGGTGCTCTCAAAAACCAAGAAGGCTAGCACCCAAGAGAGGTGTGCACTTCATCCCTAGAACTTGTACTTGCTGAAATTTCCAAAATCACATGTGTGTTGTGTTTCCTCAATGGGGAAATCACCTTTATTTATATTAGACTAGATACATCAAAAGTGGTGTCTATTGGCACAACAGGGCCGACCTCAATAACTCAGAATATAATTAATAATTACCATATTAATTATCTTTTACATTAATTATCTTTTACTTTATGGTGGGGACGACATGTACCCTTTACATCACAATTAGGGTTTCAGGTAAATATGACTCTTAGACAATATAGCAAGGGATCTCACACACCCACTAGTGCTTAGCCACTAGGGGCACGTCCACCTATGCTCAGCCACAAGGACGTCCAAATCAACAAATCTCTATCTCACTGAGTCTCACAGGAGAATCATTTGGACACACACTCACTAGTGCTCATCCACTAGGATTACGTCCACCTATGCTCAGCCACAGGGATGTCCTACTCAACAGATCTCTATCTCACTGAGTCTCACAGGAGAATCATCCGGAGTACCACATTGTCTCAACTCTCTACACAGAGGAGAACAGTAAACACATCACATGGGCTCCTTCACCCCTCACAAGGGTACACATCGTTTCATCTCAAACGACACACCCATCTCATGGGCATCTTCCCTACACATGGGAACACAGCGTTCTGTCTGTCTCAAAGAGAAACGACACACCCATCTCATGGGTATCTTCCCTACATAGGGGCACACAGCGTTCCATCTCCGTCTCAGAGAGGAACGACACACCCATCTCATGGGCACACCCAACTCATGGACTCTCTCACGGGCCGACTCACTCGGTCTATGTCCTGGAGGATGTCTCATGCAGTTGTAATCATCAACACATGTACTAAAGCACCATATTTCACTAGATTTGCAAGTAACCTATACAAGGCACCTCCTCACACACCTTTTTCCAAGACTCAACCATCCTTCTCGCTGCAATTTATTATGATTACGTATTTATCATCTAAATCAGCTACACACATAAGATCTATCATGGCTGATACTGATACAAAACATCTTTCAAGTCAAGAACGTCACCTAATGGCATGCTGAAAGAGACAAATCCCATTTCGATTACTGGATATGTGGCATTGTCGCATATCTCGACTTGTGTGTCACCCTATTACTCGTAAATTCTATCGAAAGCCTTCTTATTGAATGCCATGTGTTTGGATGCTCACTTGTCCACATACCACACTACAACAAAGATGGTGTTAGTGGAAAGGCATGATACCATGGAGAAGGTGGTCTCAAGCTTGGATGATAACTCATCCACTCTGGAAGCTTTTGCACTCCCTGTAAACTCCTTTTGTTGTTTATTCTTTGTCGCCTTCTTCTCAAGACGTTGTGATTCATAATGGCCCATCTTGTGACACATGAAACATTTCAAGTGACTTTAGTCTTTCTTCCCATGCTCTAGTGGAACATAAATGTTCCTTGTGACCCTTCTTAGGTCCTCCCTTCTTTCCTCCTTTCCTCACCCTACCGACGAGGACTTCATTGGGGATCTCATTATTTTTGGCTATGATTATTGCTCTCCTCTCCTATTGGATGAAAGCATCCTATATCTACTCAAAGCTAGGCATGTGCTCATGGTAACAAATACTATACACAAAAGATTCCCAAGACTCTAAGAATCCATTCATTGCAATAGACACCAACTCCTCATTCTCAACCTTCAGCCTAATGGCCATGTTATCGCACAAGTTGTAGGTTGGGAAAAGCCGACCCGACCACCAAATGGCCACAACTAGGAGGTCACCTACCCACTGTCACCTTAAGCAGGTGTCCCCGTCACTTTAGAGGTGAGGTAGTCACCTCAAGGGGGGAATCTCAATGACCCTAGGGGGAATGAGATGAAAAAGGATGAAGACGGAGAGGATGTCCCTAGAGGTCAAATCTAAATGGTATGAATGTCTTGGAAGGGAGTCTTGAGAAGGTCCAAGGGTTGCCAAGTATGTTGAGTAACCTGCAAATGGTGAAATACTTGCCTAAGACACAAGAAAAACAAGCATATATTGCAATATAATCAATTGGACAAGCAAGTTAAGCTTGTTGTCCCTAATAGCAGATGTTAGTAACAATGTATATCAGCAATAAAATGGCACCNGTCCTACTCAACAGATCTCTATCTCACTGAGTCTCACAGGAGAATCATCCGGAGTACCACATTGTCTCAACTCTCTACACAGAGGAGAACAGTAAACACATCACATGGGCTCCTTCACCCCTCACAAGGGTACACATCGTTTCATCTCAAACGACACACCCATCTCATGGGCATCTTCCCTACACATGGGAACACAGCGTTCTGTCTGTCTCAAAGAGAAACGACACACCCATCTCATGGGTATCTTCCCTACATAGGGGCACACAGCGTTCCATCTCCGTCTCAGAGAGGAACGACACACCCATCTCATGGGCACACCCAACTCATGGACTCTCTCACGGGCCGACTCACTCGGTCTATGTCCTGGAGGATGTCTCATGCAGTTGTAATCATCAACACATGTACTAAAGCACCATATTTCACTAGATTTGCAAGTAACCTATACAAGGCACCTCCTCACACACCTTTTTCCAAGACTCAACCATCCTTCTCGCTGCAATTTATTATGATTACGTATTTATCATCTAAATCAGCTACACACATAAGATCTATCATGGCTGATACTGATACAAAACATCTTTCAAGTCAAGAACGTCACCTAATGGCATGCTGAAAGAGACAAATCCCATTTCGATTACTGGATATGTGGCATTGTCGCATATCTCGACTTGTGTGTCACCCTATTACTCGTAAATTCTATCGAAAGCCTTCTTATTGAATGCCATGTGTTTGGATGCTCACTTGTCCACATACCACACTACAACAAAGATGGTGTTAGTGGAAAGGCATGATACCATGGAGAAGGTGGTCTCAAGCTTGGATGATAACTCATCCACTCTGGAAGCTTTTGCACTCCCTGTAAACTCCTTTTGTTGTTTATTCTTTGTCGCCTTCTTCTCAAGACGTTGTGATTCATAATGGCCCATCTTGTGACACATGAAACATTTCAAGTGACTTTAGTCTTTCTTCCCATGCTCTAGTGGAACATAAATGTTCCTTGTGACCCTTCTTAGGTCCTCCCTTCTTTCCTCCTTTCCTCACCCTACCGACGAGGACTTCATTGGGGATCTCATTATTTTTGGCTATGATTATTGCTCTCCTCTCCTATTGGATGAAAGCATCCTATATCTACTCAAAGCTAGGCATGTGCTCATGGTAACAAATACTATACAAAAAAGATTCCCAAGACTCTAAGAATCCATTCATTGCAATAGACACCAACTCCTCATTCTCAACCTTCAGCCTAATGGCCATGTTATCACACAAGTTGTAGGTTGGGAAAAGCCGACCCAACCACCAAATGGCCACAACTAGGAGGTCACCTATCCACTGTCACCTTAAGCAGGTGTCCCCGTCACTTTAGAGGTGAGGTAGTCACCTCAAGGGGGGAATCTCAATTACCCTAGGGGGAATGAGATGAAAAAGGATGAAGACGGAGAGGATGTCCCTAGAGATCAAATTTAAATGGTATGAATGTCTTGGAATGGAGTCTTGGGAAGGTCCAAGGGTTGCCAAGTATGTTGAGTAACCTGCAAATGGTGAAATACTTGCCTGAGACACAAGAAAAACAAGCATATATTGCAATATAATCAATTGGACAAGCAAGTTAAGCTTGTTGTCCCTAATAGCAGATGTTAGTAACAATGTATATCAGCAATAAAATGGCACCTTAGGCTACAAGATAAATGCTAGAAATCAAGTGAAAGATACAAGAGAAAGACTAGCTAAATACTAGCAAAACTCAAGATTAAAGACCAAGATACTAGCATGAAAAGACAAGGCTGTTATAAAACACTTTCTCCGGCAAATTATATCAGCCTTATGGCTGTAACAATCAATGTGTTACAGCAAAAAAAATCAGCCACTAAAACTCCTCCAAACTTTGCCAAAAGGTGCGCTAGAGCAAGCGAGATAACTGTGCAAACTTTGGGCAATTTCCAATGGTTGATTAGAGAGTTATTCAAGCAATTAGATTAGGATTTCTGCAGCCCTAATGGCTGAAGATGCAAATTTGTAACAGCAGCAAGAACTATACCTTTGATGGGGACGCCCTAGTGGCTGTGAGGTGCTCTAAGCACAAGGAACACAATCCAAGCAGCAAAAAGTAAATATGACAAGAAATTACGTTTCCCCATGCAATATTTTGTTTCTCCAATACAAGATTAGTGCCTTTAGTTATAGGTTAATGGGGTCAAAAAGAAAGAGCTAGGGTTACTAAGCCCTTGGGGGTGTAAATCTCTTACTTCCCAAGGTAAGCAACCTTAGCTAGGGTTTGAAATTGAGGGGTGTAAATCCTCTTACTTCCTCAACAAAACCCTTGCAAAATAACTTTAAAAGCTTGACAATTATGGTGGAAACTAGGATAGGGGTGTATATCCTTAACTAGAATTACAAATGATAATAACAAAGTAGAGACTGTTATCGCACAGTTTGTAGCTAGGTCAAATGGCTAGAAGATAGAGGCCAAACTGGTGTAACAAGAACCTACCCCACCCAATGTCACCACAATGGGGAGGTTCTTTCTCTTTAGGGAGGTTAGGCCCAGGGGAGACGTCCCCGGTAACCTGGGGTTTTGAAGGGGCTAAGGTATACAGGTCAAAGTGAAATTCCCTCTTCACAAGTTACCACCAAGAGCAGATAGTCCGGCTAAACAGCCAATAATGAAGTGTAGGCCCAAATGAGAACACCTGCTCGGAACAAAGCAACGACAAAACAATACATACAGGCTATGATTCAATGGATTAGTACTTCATAAAACTATCTGATATCAATATATAGGCAATTATGACAAATAGATATTGATGAAATAAGTGTTCATTAATACAGCAATGGAAATAATATCAATTCACCAATAAATGCCAAGATGATGTNTGGGCTTCAAGCCCCATGGAAGCCCAAGCTAGGCTTGTTCTTCCAAAATTGTCCACCAACTAGGTCCTGCAAAGACAAATAAGCACGCCCTCCAAGGATCTCAAGTCATAACATCGTGATAAGTGAATCCAATCAATAAACGAGCCACCTAAGCATGTGCATCAAAGATCACTATGTCAAGCAATTAAGTGCTCAAAGACATTATGCGACTCGTCAATCTTGAATATGGGAGGGTTAACGAGGTGTCCTATTGGGTAGATCTTGCCCTAGGTCAAGGAGAGTTTCCAAGAGATCCCTCTCTAAGCCATGTAAAATGGGTGAAGTGGTTAGGGTCAAGACTCAATGGGCATAGGGCTCATGACATACAAGAGGCCGTAGTGTCTCATTCATGGGTGGTGCCTTTGTAGAGGGTGTGTGGTACCTTAGTTTGCAATGCACTTTTTCCAAGCCCATTATTTTGCCATTCTTTCTTTCTTTCATAAATTTAAGAAAACGTTGAAGGCCACTACCCTGGCGTGTTGTCCAGATAATGACAATGTCACCCACAAATACCTAGTGGAAACGAGAAAGCTAGCTCATGATGAGACCCCCTTTCTCTCAGCCATGAAACTGAGAGCCATTACTCTGGCTTGGTGACCAGATGATGGTAATGTCATACCACTAGATATTCATGGACATGATAGGTCAGCTCGTGATGAGACCTCCTATCCTCCAACTAACCTTTTTTAAGCATCCTTAATCATATTTCTTGTGGGTCCCCCTTTTCTCAAATATAAGCGTTTCATTGTTTTCTTGGGTGATCCCTAGGCGAAGCATCTAGAAGGTTCATACATAGGTTTTTACTTTTACCCAACATCAATCCCTCTGGGCCTTCAGCCCCTTCTTCCCATAGAATGAGGGACAACCCCTTCTTGGGTCAATACACCCTAAAATCCCAAGAGATAAGGAAATGGGGGAAATAGTGATGGAAAGTGGTAAGTATGGTCAGGAACGGTACGATGGCTCTTCAAGGGAGTTCCTAGTAACAAACCCATCCCCAAGGAAGATCACTTACTAGGGCACAATGTCAACCACCAAGGTGAAGCAGGGCAAAAGGCGTAATGTACAAGCATATATCATGAAATCTAAAGCAATCTAAGATACAACATACTTAAATGCATTAAATATTGAAATGATGCTCACCATAATACTGACTTGTACCTCATGGAGCGAGGCCCACTGCCTTCCGAAAGCCCGCTGGTGTGGTGGATGCCATCTAAAAATCTACGACCTTTGTGGTGGTGAGAAGGGTCTCCATCTGTGCAAAAGGATATTGCTAGTCATGTAGCCTCTCGGCACTCCATATCTACAACCTGAGGGCCTCGAAACATAATCTCCTTAGTTATCCAAAAAATGGGGATAGCAGGCCACAAGTTGATCTTTGATCTAGGTAATCTTCATCAAGTAACTAGATATTGTGTATATGTCACTCATATTTATGAGTGTGTTGATTCTTCAGAAGCAATTTATGGGACGCATTCCCACTTTGATATAGAGTGATCAACGTTGCATACAACTCATCGGTTGACTTACCCGTGATGTGAGGGATCAAATGGTCCTTCAACAAATCCATAAGGATTCTCTTCACTTTGGAACCACTCTTCTTATGTGCAACCAACAAAGTAGAATTAGTGAGGGCAAAAACAGTGCCTTCTACAATCTCCCAAAGATCCATCTCCCCCAACAACATATGAAGTTGACACTTCCAAGATGCAAAGTTGGAAGCACCCCCTAGACAATCACACTCTCTAAGACCAAGAGTATTCATTTTACAAACCTAGAATGTGTTAGAAATAATAGGTGTGCTCGTTTCGCCATAGACAATATAACAATATTGTTACCCAACCATATGCCAAAGCCACCCTCGAGCACCTTAACCTTGACAGAGAATAATTATGAAAGCAAACCCTAGGCCTAATAGCCAATCAATGTAGCGTACCTCTCTCCAGAGCTAGCACACAAGGCAGAAAGTCCAAACAATAACCAAGAGAAAGTCCAAGCCTAAATCGAAAATACAAGTTGCAGTACCTAGAGCTGCAACTACTCTCCAGACTTGCGCACTTACTAAATTTCTGCAGTTGCGAGCTGTATCTGTCAAATGAGCTCTGGCGTCCTGTATTTATACTGCTCCTCCTTAGTTGTCTGGGCTGACTTCTCATTCTGGAGGCTAAAAACTCAATATTAAATATTTCCTTTAGCCGACTTGTCTTCTAGGGTTATGTCCAATGCTTTAGGGATTCTTGTTGCTTCCTGAAATATTCTACTCTTGTCAGGATTACACGTGGAGGTTAATACCTCCCGCAATTACAATAATATCAACACTCCCTCCTAACTAGGGGGGTATTGAAAGCAATGGTCTTGAGCACAAACATACCATTCAACTGGTAGCATCATCATAGCCACACACGTTATCTTATGATCAAATCACGAGCAACATCATCACTATCAGTATCATCTGATAGCATCAATTGTATCATCTCTCAAAGCCATACTCCATCTGAGTAATCAGGCATGATGTTGGATAAGTCACTCACTCCACAGAGTGATACAAGAACCATTCTTCTAATCCAGACATATGTCCTAGAAGAATAACTATTCCAACAGATGTTGGAAGCCACCCCATGGGCTACAGGGATTATTCTTTTAATCCAAACATACATCCTAGAAGAATAAAGGTCCTGGACCATTTCCCGCCTGGAGAATGTTTGTCCACCAACACACTGACTATCCATCTAGCTGATAATATTTTCCAACTCTACTGATAGTCTTCATGGCAATTGGAACAATGTCATTCAATAGAACACAACTGTGACTATCCATAGTAGTACAAAACTACTATCCAGTGGTACACAACCACACCAAGTAGCACATGACTACTTAATCAGTGACACATAGTCACAACCAGTGGAACACATCCACCACAGTAGCATACATCTACTGTCCAAAGACATACGGTCTCCATAGCAATCATATCATTTGATATCAACCTGCATAAAACAATATCATGATATAAACTGAGTCATCTGAGCCATTCTTCCACTCACATCTGTGAGATCTGGAAGAGCATCTGCCCTTAGACTGTAAAACATCAGCCATGAGCTATTTGGACTATTCTTCTCAAGCATAGAAGAATAATTGTCCTTGATTTTTTAGCCTGGACCATTCACCTAACTGGGCCATTCCTCCGGCACTAGTCATAGTGCAATCTGGAGAGAATGAGTCTGCCCTAGGGAATGCATGTCCTTGATTGCTGAACCTGGACCATTCACCTAACTAGGCCATTCCTCCGGCACTAATCATACTGCAACCTGGATAGAATGAGTCTGCCCTAGGGAATGACTGTTCGGACCATTTCCTAATGGAAATGATTGTCCTGCACCAACCTCCAAACTCCAAAACGGACCATTCTTCGAAACTGCTCACAACTGTGAACTTTGAAAGAATGATTGCCCAGCGAGCCGGACCATTCTACTTGACCACTACTCAGAGTGACTGCCAAGAAGAATGACTGTCGCAGACCATTCCCCCACACTGACCACAAGGGGAATCGTTGTCTATGGTACATCAGCAATCTATCGAACCATTTTCATTACGAAAATGACCATCCAATCTGGACCATTTTCTGAACTTGAAAATGCATGTCCATCAGAAATCTCAAACCACTTTCTAAACTGGAAAGGAACTGCTCATCCTGGACCATTTTTCGAACTGAAAAATGACTGTCCATAAATCAATAACACATCAGTGCTCCCTCCCAACCTGGGAGTAATCTCTTCCTTTTTCAATAAGGAAGTCGTCTCCACGAGCCCCAGCTTGTTTCATAAGTACGCAAACTTTTCATCTTGGACATGGGCTTTACCAAAATATCTGCTATCTGCTCATCTGTGGAGATATATTGGATAACCACTTCTCTTTTCTGGACTTCATCACGGAGAATGTAATGCTTGATCTCCATGTACTTCGGTCTTTCATGGAACACTGGTTTTCTCTGAAGGTTCCTTATCTTTTCCTTCTTCAAACTGTGGTTCCACAATCTTTCCTTTCACAATATCCAACACTTTATTCTTGGCAAGGATGAGGTCANTGGGTGAAGTGGTTAGGGTCAAGACTCAATGGGCATAGGGCTCATGACATACAAGAGGCCGTAGTGTCTCATTCATGGGTGGTGCCTTTGTAGAGGGTGTGTGGTACCTTAGTTTGCAATGCACTTTTTCCAAGCCCATTATTTTGCCATTCTTTCTTTCTTTCATAAATTTAAGAAAACGTTGAAGGCCACTACCCTGGCGTGTTGTCCAGATAATGACAATGTCACCCACAAATACCTAGTGGAAACGAGAAAGCTAGCTCATGATGAGACCCCCTTTCTCTCAGCCATGAAACTGAGAGCCATTACTCTGGCTTGGTGACCAGATGATGGTAATGTCATACCACTAGATATTCATGGACATGATAGGTCAGCTCGTGATGAGACCTCCTATCCTCCAACTAACCTTTTTTAAGCATCCTTAATCATATTTCTTGTGGGTCCCCCTTTTCTCAAATATAAGCGTTTCATTGTTTTCTTGGGTGATCCCTAGGCGAAGCATCTAGAAGGTTCATACATAGGTTTTTACTTTTACCCAACATCAATCCCTCTGGGCCTTCAGCCCCTTCTTCCCATAGAATGAGGGACAACCCCTTCTTGGGTCAATACACCCTAAAATCCCAAGAGATAAGGAAATGGGGGAAATAGTGATGGAAAGTGGTAAGTATGGTCAGGAATGGTACGATGGCTCTTCAAGGGAGTTCCTAGTAACAAACCCATCCCCAAGGAAGATCACTTACTAGGGCACAATGTCAACCACCAAGGTGAAGCAGGGCAAAAGGCGTAATGTCCAAGCATATATCATGAAATCTAAAGCAATCTAAGATACAACATACTTAAATGCCTTAAATATTGAAATGATGCTCACCATAATACTGACTTGTACCTCATGGAGCAAGGCCCACTGCCTTCCGAAAGCCAGCTGGTAAGGTGGATGCCATCTAAAAATCTACGACCTTTGTGGTGGTGAGAAGGGTCTCCATCTGTGCAAAAGGATATTGCTAGTCATGTAGCCTCTCGGCACTCCATATCTGCAACCTGAGGGCCTCGAAACATAATCTCCTTAGTTATCCAAAAAATGGGGATAGCAGGCCACAAGTTGATCTTTGATCAAGGTAATCTTCATCAAGTAACTAGATATTGTGTATATGTCACTCATATTTATGAGTGTGTTGATTCTTCGGAAGCAATTTATGGGACGCATTCCCACTTTGATATAGAGTGATCAACGTTGCATACAACTCATCGGCTGACTTACCCGTGATGTGAGGGATCAAATGGTCTTTCAACAAATCCATAAAGATTCTCTTCACTTTGGAACCACTCTTCTTATGTGCAACCAACAAAGTAGAATTAGTGAGGGCAAAAACAGTGCCTTCTACAATCTCCCAAAGATCCATCCCCCCCAACAACATATGAAGTTGACACTTCCAAGATGCAAAGTTGGAAGCACCCCCTAGACAATCACACTCTCTAAGACCAAGAGTATTTATTTTACAAACCTAGAATGTGTTAGAAATAATAGGTGTGCTCGTTTTGCCATAGACAATATAACAATATTGTTACCCAACCATATGCCAAAGCCACCCTCGAGCACCTTAACCTTGACAGAGAATAATTATGGAAGCAAACCCTAGGCCTAATAGCCAATCAATGTAGCGTACCTCTCTCCAGAGCTAGCACACAAAGAAGAAAGTCCAAACAATAACCAAGAGAAAGTCCAAGCCTAAATCGAAAATACAAGTTGCAGTACCTAGAGCTGCAACTACTCTCCAGACTTGCGCACTTACTAAATTTCTGCAGTTGCGAGCTGTATCTGTCAAATGAGCTCTGGCGTCCTGTATTTATACTGCTCCTCCTTAGTTGTCTGGGCTGACTTCTCATTCTAGAGGCTAAAAACTCAATATTAAATATTTCCTTTAGTCGACTTGTCTTCTAGGGTTATGTCCAATGCTTTAGGGATTCTTGTTGCTTCTTGAAATATTCTACTCTTGTCAGGGTTACACGTGGAGGTTAATACCTCCCGCAATTACAATAATATCAACACTCCCTCCTAACTAGGGGGGTATTGAAAGCAATGGTCTTGAGCACAAACATACCATTCAACTGGCAGCATCATCATAGCCACACACGCTATCTTATGATCAAATCACGAGCAACATCATCACTATCAGTATCATCTGATAGCATCGATTGTATCATCTCTCAAAGCCATACTCCATCTGAGTAATCAGGCATGATGCTGGATAAGTCACTCACTCCACAGAGTGATACAAGAACCATTCTTCTAATTCAGACATATGTCCTAGAAGAATAACTATTCCAACAGATGTTGGAAGCCACCCCATGGGCTACAGGGATTATTCTTTTAATCCAAACATACATCCTAGAAGAATAAGGTCCTGGACCATTTTCCACCTGGAGAATGTTTGTCCACCAACACACTGACTATCCATCTAGATGATAATCATTTCCAACACTACTGATAGTCTTCATGGCAATTGGAACAATGTCATTCAATAGAACACAACTGTGACTATCCATAGTAGTACAAAACTACTATCCAGTGGTACACAACCACACCAAGTAGCACATGACTACTTAATCAATGACACATAGTCACAACCAGTGGAACACATCCACCACAGTAGCATACATCTACTGTCCAAAGACATACAGTCTCCATAGCAATCATATCATTTGATATCAACCTGCATAAAACAATATCATGATATAAACTGAGTCATCTGGGCCATTCTTCCACTCACATCTGTGAGATCTGGAAGAGCATCTGCTCTCAGACTGTAAAACATCGGCCATGAGCTATTTGGACTATTCTTCTCAAGCATAGAAGAATAATTATCCTTGATTTTTGAGCCTGGACCATTCACCTAACTAGGCCATTCCTCCGGCACTAGTCATAGTGCAATCTGGAGATAATGAGTCTGCCCTAGGGAATGTCTGTCCTTGATTGTTCAACCTGGACCATTCACCTAACTGGGCACCTGGACCATTCACCTAACTGGGCCATTCCTCCGGCACTAATCATACTGCAACCTGGATAGAATGAGTCTGCCCTAGGGAATGACTGTTCGGACCATTTCCTAATGGAAATGATTGTCCTACACCAACCTCCAAACTCCAAAACGGACCATTCTTCGAAACTGCTCACAACTGTGAACTTTGAAAGAATGATTGCCCGGCGAGGCGGACCATTCTACTTGACCACTACTTAGAGTGACTGCCAAGAAGAATGACTGTCCCAAACCATTCCCCCACACTGGCCACAAGGGGAATCGTTGTCTATCGTACATCAGCAATCTATCGAACCATTTTCGTTACGAAAATGACCATCCGATCTGGACCATTTTCCGAACTTGAAAATGCATGTCCATCAGAAATCTCAAACCACTTTCTAAACTGGAAAGGAACTGCTCATCCTGGACCATTTTTCGAACTGAAAAATGACTGTCCATAAATCAATAACACATCAGTGCTCCCTCCCAACCTATGAGTAATCTCTTCCTTTTTCAATAAGGAATTCGTCTCCACGAGCCCCAGCTTGTTTCTTAAGTACGCAAACTTTTCATCTTGGACATAGGGTTTACCAAAATATCTGCTATCTGCTCATCTGTGGAGATATATTGGATAAACACTTCTCTTTTCTGGACTTCATCACGGAGAATGTAATGCTTGATCTCCATGTACTTCGGTCTGTCATGGAACACTGGTTTTCTCTGAAGGTTCCTTATCTTTTCCTTCTTCAAACTGTGGTTCCACAATCTTTCCTTTCACAATATCCAACACTTTATTCTTGGCAAGGATGAGGTCAATCATTGCCTTCCATGCTCTGAAGTTAGAAGCCCCTTCTAACTTGATTTCTAACTTCATAGAGTAAGCATCACTGCTTTGACTTGGTCAACCTTTGACTTTGACCAAAAACTCAAACTTGACGTCTTAGCTTGTTGAGAGTACCAGGAGGTGCACTAGGTTAAGGCGCACTAGACTATCCAGAAATTAGGTCAATCTCTTCACTTAAAGTGCCTCAACAGGAGGGTTAGGGTTTCATTGCTGCTGCAAAAACTTTGACTGCAACTGCAACTGTAACTAAGCAAATCCTCCCAATCTATCTTCAAGCGGTTAGACTGTCCGAAGATAGTGTGGACCCATAACCTATTAGAAATAATAGGTGTGCTCGTTTCACCATAGACAATATAACAATATTGTCACCCAACCATAGGCCGAAGCCACCCCCGAGCACCTTAACCTTGATAGAGAGTAATTACGGAAGCAAACCCTAGGCCTAATAGCCAATCAATGTAGCATACCTCTCTCCAGAGCTAGCACACAAGGCAGAAAGTCAAAACCATAACCAAGAGAAAGTCCAAGACTAAACCGAAAATACAAGTTGCAGTAGCTACAGCTGCAGCTACTCTCCACACTTGCGCACTTACTAAATTTCTGCAATGCGCACTCTTAAATTTTTGCAGTTGCAAGTTGTATCTATCAAATGAGCTCTAGCGTCCTGTATTTATACTGCTCCTCCTTAGCTGTCTAGGCCGACTTCTCATTCTGGAGGCTAAAAACTCAATATTAAATATTTCCTTTAGCCGACTTGTCTTCTAGGGTTATGTCCAATGCTTNAGTATCATCTGATAGCATCAACTGTATCATCTCTCAAAGCCATACTCCATTTGAGTAATTAGGCATGATGCTGGATAAGTCACTCACTCCACAGAGTGATACAAGAACCATTCTTCTAATCCAGACATATGTCCTAGAAGAATAACTATTCCAACAGATGTTGGAAGCCACCCCATGGGCTACAAGGATTATTCTTTTAATCCTAACATACGTCCTAGAAGAATAAAGGTCCTAGACCATTTTCCGCCTGGAGAATGTCTGTCCACCAACACATTGACTATCCATCTAGCTGATAATCATGTCCAACACTACTGATAGTCTTCATGGCAATTGGAACAATGTCATTCAATACAACACAACTGTGTCTATCCATAGTAGCACACAACTACTATCCAGTGGTACACAACTACACCAAGTAGCACACGGCTACTTAATTAGTGACGCATAGTCACAACCAGTGGAACACATCCACCACAATAGCATACACCTACTGTCTAGAGACATATAGTCTCCACAACAATCATATCATCTGATATCAACCTGCATAAAACAATATCATGATATAAACTGAGTCATCTGGGCCATTGTTCCACTCACATCTGTGAGATTTGGAAGAGCATCTGCCCTTAGGAGGTAAAGCATCAACCATGGGCTATCTGGACTATTCTTCTCAAGCATAGGAGAATAATTGTCCCTGATTTATGAGCCTGGATCATTCACCTAACTAGGCCATTCCTCCGGCACTAATCATTGTGCAACCTGGAGAGAATGAGTCTGCCCTAGGGAATGTATGTCCTTGATTGCTGAACCTGGACCATTCATCTAACTGAGCCATTCCTCCAGCACTAATCATAGTGCAATCTGGAGAGAACGAGTCTGCCTTAGGGAATGACTGTCCGAACCATTTCCTAAAGGAAATGACTGTCCTGCACCAACCTCCAAAACGGACCATTCTTCGAAACTGCTCACAACTGTGAACTTCGAAAGAATGATTGCCCGATGAGGCGGACCATTCTACTTGACCACTGCTCAGAGTGACTGCCAAGAAGAATGACTATTCTAGACCATTCCCCCACACTGGCCACAAGGGGAATCGTTGTCTATGGTACATCATCAATCTATCAGACCATTTTCATTACGAAAATGACTATCTGATCTGGACCATTTTCCGAATTGGAAAATGCCTGTCCGTCAGAAATCTCAAACCATTTTCCGAACTCGAAAGGAACTGCTCATCCTGGACCATTTTTCGAACTGAAAAATGACTGTCCATAAATCAATAACACATCAGTGCTCCCTCCCAACCTGGGAGTAATCTCTTCCTTTTTCAATAAGNACAACTAAAACAGAAAGGTTGGAAACACCACTCAAAATTTCAAATTTGCATAAGCACAATTGTTGAATGGCGAATCGAAGTGTAGACACAACATATCACAAGATGAGATCATCCCTGCAAACAAATAGACACTAGATCTAATAAATCAGCAGTGCGAATATAGTGGACAACAAATAGAATTTTGGAACAGCAATCACTATCTTCTCATTCACACAATAGAAAAGTTACAATACTATTTGTTATCGCACAAACTATCGCTTAGGCAAAGCCAGCCACAAGTGTCACTAGTGCGACACAACTGGGAGTGAGAAACATTGTCACCTTAGCAATTACTCCCCTCGTTTAAGTGATGGATGATTCCACCACAAGGGAGGCTTCCCTAGTGACCTTGGGGGGATGGAGAAAGAGAGACAAGGGTTAGGAAAGGATCCCTCATTTGATCACTAGATGAGAGTGCTTAGGGTTTGGAGAATGATGACTTTGGTGAAGGAAAGAGAAAAGTTGATCAACAACCTGCAAAATCAATGTTAGAAAGACTATCCCCGGACCAAACATCATGAAAATAAACCCCCAAACACGAAGGGAAACAACAAGAAACCTTGTTGTCCCAAAAATTGCAGCAGACTATAAATTATATCAGCAAGAAGAATATGTTAACAGCTACAATAAATTAGTGCCTTTTAGGGGTTATGGAATCTTATAACAACAAATGCAACTAATCTTGGAGCTTGATCTAGTTGCAACCAAGAGGTAGGACTCAAACTCTAAGGTGCTAGCACATTAGGGCCTTCGGGCTTGAATCTTCAGGCGAAGGATTTCTAGGGTGCAAGCACATTTGGGCCCTAGAAACCTTTTCTCCCTTCTTGTAGATTCAACTAGGTCAAAATCAAGTGTCTAGGGCTAAAATCCTAAAGTGTTAGCACTTTAGGGCTTTAGGAGTCTAACCCCAGCAAGGATTCTTTCACAAATTTTGGACAAAAATTACCTTGTGAGAGAAAGAAGCACTTATGCTCCTCTCTTAGGGTTTCACCAAGCAAGACATCTAGCATGAAATAGCAAATTTACCATGAAACATTAATAGCATAAGAACAATATTGCAGAAAATTCACTTACTTCATCAAGATACCATGAGATAAAACCCTGATTGTAGAAAATTCCATCCAAAATCAGCAAAGAGCATCCACAATTGACCCTCCAAGCATAGCGCATGAGTTCAAGAGAGTTAGTAACCCTTAGAGGGTGAAAATTTCAGAAGTATCTCTCACAAAGGAGAGAAGTTATGATTCAAAAATGAAAATGAGGCTTTTCTTTTTATGAGGCAACCTTAACATAATTTATCTGCATAATTTGTCAACACCATAAAGTAAGTGGGGTCGACCTCTTAATTTGCCTCTAACAATATGCCAAAATGCATAAATAAACCCTAAAAAGGGTGACATCACATGTTGGAAGGATGACATCATGCTAGGAGAGGGTGACGTCTTGCCTCCAAAGGCAAAGTGGCATCCTACGAAGGTGAAAGAGTGTGAAGTGAGGTATCTCCTCACCCAAAACCATGTCAATCATCTCTGGTACCCATCCATCCATCAAAACCCTAGCCAAGGATGACGTCAAGGGCTAGAAGGGTTACGTCAAGAACCTCCAAAGGCAACGTTCAAGGCTAGAAGGGATGCAGTTGCATCTCCAAGTGATGTCCAAAAACCTACTATTGCGACATTTTCCATCCTTTGTGCACCAAAGCCCTAGGGTACCCTACCCAATCTATGGGGCTTCCAGCCCATAAGTGTGGCATAGTGACCAGAACTGCTCAAACCAAGACAATTTGTCCATCGTCCAAGGTTCTGAGGATGTGAGAGCCATTGTCTGAGGGTGGTGAGTCATTGGGTGGCCCACTTCTCTCCATCACACATGCCAAAGTCCTACAATAAGGCACAACATCCTGGGTACAATCCCAAGACATCCCTTAAGAACCATGTCAGGGGCATCCAAAACAAGCCAAAGTATAAGATATGGTTAGCCAAAGTTCATAAGAAATGTCAGTCCTTAAAACATGCAAAGTAAGTTGTAATTTAAAATATAAGTCGTGTAAGATAATTCACCTCAGTATCCCCTTCAAGCATCACACTAGCCCAGGACCCCATGTGAGTTACCAAGTTTGAGTATGGGAGGGTCTTCATACAACCCTGTAGGTGTGCCACCTAGACAGGAAATAAAATAACCCAAGTAGAGGGATAGGTCTCGAGAGTGACAAGGGAAAGTAAAAAACCACCAAGAGTAAGTGTGAAAGTGATATGGTCCAGGGGTTACTTCCTGGCTTATGGTATTAATCCATCTCTATGAGCACCTTTGTGGAGGGTGCGCTTACTCTTGAGTTACCCAGTATTTGCGTGCCACCTCTTTCCAAACCCCTTTATTAGCCATCTTTCCAATCCCTGCTTTTCTATATTATATTTGCTAGTCCCCTTTAAGATGTTTCAAGCTTTAGCATCACTTTTTTGGGACCGGGGCGAGCATTGAATGAGTAGAGCTCAAGTTGGACCAGCTTTTGGTGGTCTTGCTTTGCTATGTTCGCTTTCTTTTCTAACATCATTTTCTTATTCTTTTATAGCAGCTACAAAACTACCTTTGGGCCTTCGGCCCCTCTTCTCATGAGAGAATGGACCATAGCCGAAGTTTAGTACAATATGAGAGGATTCAAGGTGGAAAGTGTCAAGTATGATGGGGAGCGGTACGTTACCCTTGGGAGGGCCCCCCGGTATTACCACTTTTCCCTGGGCAACGACAACATGGGACTAGATCCGCTAAAGATCCGCGCRCCTTTTGTCTTATAAAACCAGTTTTGGGGTTTTATTTTGTCATTTTGCAAATGTTTCTTGTGGGGTTTGAGCTCTAATGGTGYTGTAACCATTTTCCATCAARCAAACAASGAAAAATCCATAGTTTTCGGTGCCATCGAGTAAGCATTTTTGGAGTGGGGATCTACTCCAATCTACCATATCCATTGAACCARGTATGTAAACAAAATTATGCCTTCATTTTCTTTGTTTTTCAAGATTTAGTATARGGTTTGCAATGACCATTAGATATGCCTCTTCTTGCCATTTCTTTATGGGAGATTTAACACTTATGTACCTATGATATTTTAATTGCAACATTCTTTAAGTGTTTTGTGGATCTAGATTTTGAATTTCCCCATTTGTTTTGTATCGTAGGTTTAAATTTTAAAGATTTAATCAGTGCTCAACAAAATGGCAAAGCCAATGGATACAATGTGGGAGTATTGTAAAATCCCTAGGGTTTTTATAGGCGGGAAAAGGAACTAGGTCTTCTTATAAACAAGATATTTTACACAGTACCATATAGTTCTTCCATCATAACAGAGTGCATTAATGGATAACCAGCATATTAATAGTATCAACAATGTTTTAGCAGTTTTGTAGCATAAAGTTTCCAACAGTAACAGCATCCAATACCTAGTTTGCACTTAAGACCAGCAATAAAACCCCCCTCAGGGATGTTGTCTAAAACCAGCAAATAATGTTCCCCATTCTAAAACACAATAGCACTTCTTTTGATACAATTGAACACGCAACTATCACATAGACAATTAAGTTTGTCCCTACTGCTAAATAAAACTTGGAATCTGTTGCAAGAGATGGTGTGATATCCCAGGTTGTTGAACCAACCTCTAACAGTATGAAGATGAGTTTGGTTCTTCTTCCAAGACTGCCAGGGCTGATTCGGTCCTCCCAAATCTTCAGTGGCAACTCCTGGCAATTGTGATAAGCTCGTGACCTACCCTGTAGTGACTGTTAATCCTCCAAGAACCCCCTCGGCTTAGCAACATAACTCGTCGCCTTCTCCCAAGTGACCGGCTGGCAGTTTGGGGTTTGGCCTTCTCCAAAACAAAAAGAGCAGGGTGTGGTCTTCCTCTTTAGTGGCTGGAACAAATCTGGCACAAATCGTTGCATCCTCCACTCATCCTCGAGCCTCCCACAGAGCTACAGTAACTCGGCCTCCTTACAGTGAACCTTTGTAGCTACTAAACCTTCAAGGGATCTGTCCCTAATGCAAGAGAGAACAGGGTTGAACTAGGGTGAGGACTAGCCCACCGAAACTCAGCAAAGAAAGGGAGGGTTTACCCACCCTCCAAGGGACTGAGGCAGCCGCCTCCAAAAACAGAAGAGAACTCCAAAAATAATCCAAATCATTACTCCTTTGAATGGACCTCCTCCCCTATTTATATTCTCTCCTTGTGATTTATTAGTCCCTTATATAAAGTCGGTTCTCCCTTTTTTGTGGATGATTTTCCTTTAGTTCAGGTCAACTCTCATGTAAATTGTGGGTGAAGGGAGGTAAGCCCTCATACTAAATCCCAACATACCACTTTTTGCATCCACGACACCCTACCTCTGGGGACTATGGTCTACGAGGATCCCCCTCAGCTAATGTGCCCCTCCTTTGATGGGATCAAAGGGGAGGGGACATGACAAATATGGTGAATCCTATGAGGGTCATAATAGAACAAAGTTGAGTTGCAAGCTATGTGGAAAGGAAATGCCTAGCGGAATCAACCGCTTGAAATACGACCTTGCCAAAATCCCAGGGCATGAAGTGGAAATTTGCCCTGTAGTTACCCCAGATGTTGTCCTTATTGCAAAGAACTCAATTCTTGATATTACTGGGAAGAATTGAGGAACCACAAGGGAATCGCAAGCTACTCAGGGGCAGGGGAAACCTAATCCTCAGCCACACCTTCTTAGAATCTTAGTGCATTATGATTATCCTTATAGTATCTAGATGCCTTGTGATGATCATATCCTGAGATACATTTATTTTTGTTTCGTTGTGATTTTGTATTATCCTGTCAAGACTTATGACTTAGTATAGATATCATATTTTTGTATCGATGATTGATGTACCACTTGACATCTTACACATCTTATATATCAGTTTTATTTTCAAATTAATGTAGCAATGTGTTTGTTTGATGTTGTTGTTGCTTTAGATGTTCAAAAAATTGAAATTTTTTTATTATTTTTGTATTTTTTAAGTTTCCCGTTAATTTCCCCAATATTGCCTGTTATCGCACAAGTTGTAGGTTGGGAAAAGCCCGATCCAACCACCAATTGGCGACAACTTAGAAAGAACCTACCCACTATCACCTTAGGCAGGTGTCCGCGCCACTTTAGAGGTGAAGTAGTCACCTCAAGGGGGCAATCCCGGTGATCCTAGGGGGTATTGAGAAGGAAAATGTGATGTATGAACGAATGCCCCTAAAGGTCAAGTTTCTTGATGGAAAAGGGAACTTGGAAATGAGTCTTGGGGAAGGTTTTAAGGTTGACAAGTCCTTGGGCACCTGCTGAAAATGTTTGTATCTGCCCAAGACACAATAAAAGCCAAGTATGCTTGTAATATGTTAGGTGGACAAGCAAGTTACGCTTGTTGTACCTAAATGCAGCAACAATCAGTGATATATATCACCATATAAAAGATAATAAGAGCTGCAAAATAAGAGCTAAAATTCTAGTTGAATAAGCAAGAGACAAGCTAGTTTAACTCAAGAATGAAAGAGCAAGACTTTAACATAACAGCAAGGCTGTCATAAACAAGTTACTGCAGTGATAATTAACAGCCTTGTGGCTGTAACAAACAACTTATTACAGCAAGAAGATCAGCCACCAAAACCTCCTCAAAAATTGCCAAAAAGTGTGCTAGGCCTAGTAGTTTAAGTGTACAAACTTTGAGCAATTTTCAGTGGTTGATTAGAGAGTTATTGAAGAAGTTAGATTAGGATTTTTGTAGCCCTAATGGCTGAAGATGAAATTTGTAACAGCAATAAGAATTACTTGACAAAAGATGACACCCTAGGGGCACAAGCAAGCCAATAACATATAGAATTGATTGCACGTTGAACAACTGTAGAATCACATTGCCCAATGCAAGTAATTTTATTTCTCTAATGCAAACTCTAGATTAGTGCCTTCAAGATATTGGGTAAATGGAGTCTTGGATTGTAATAGTTAGATCCACAATATCCCTAGGGGTGTAAACACTCTTACTCCCTAGGGCATGCAAATCAAACTTAGGTAAATCTAGGAGGGTGTACACCCTTGTACTATTCCTAGCAACCTTGCAATAAAATGACTTATCAACTAGCAAATGAGATGGAGCTTAATGGAGAGTGTATGCACTTATACTCCTCTTAGGGTTTCAACCAATAACATTTGTGAAACAAGCAAGATGAACTAGCAATTGCATATTTTCCTTACCAATTTCAAAGAGATGCAAGATGTAACCCTAGTTCACCAAGCAAAAACCATTCATAAGCAAGAGAAAAGACCTCAAAGAGGTGTGCACCACCTTAACTCCACAAATCACCAAGAGAATTCACCATAAGACATTTGCACAAGAGAGAGAGAGAGAGATCAAATTGTCCAAAGAGGGCACAAATTTCAGACAAGTAGTCTTCTCATAATGGGAGAGCTATGTTCCAAATGAGATTCACCTGATCTCTATTTATACGAAATGTCTAACACATAGTTTATCCACTTAGCAAGGGTAAAACATAAGATAAGGGGTCAACAACCCTTATCTTACCCCTTGCATCAAAATAAGATTAAACGATTCATCTTAAAATTAACTTTTGCACAAAAGAAATCCTAAAGTAAGATGACATCACCCCTTTAGGGGACGTTTTGGCACTTGAGCAACTTGTTGGAGAAGATGTGGAAATCGTTGGGGCTCTTTGAGCCTCCTCATCATGTGCTAAGTCTTCTCCATGCCTCATCCAGTGAAAATATGCTAAGTGTCAATGTGCAACTCCATCACCACCAAACCCTAGCCCCCCCATGACGTCAACCCTCAAGGAGGTGACGTTTTTCCTCTACTAGGCAAGTCGTTTGGGTGGTAGGGGCTAGTTTAGGTCCGTCATGATGTCTTCTAGGCCTCCAAAGGCACATCTCTATCATCCGACACGCGGGCCCTAGGCATCCATCTAGTGGGCTTCTTGCCCCATGGATGCCCAAGCTAGGCTTGTTCTCCCATAACTGGCCACCAAGCAAGGTCCTGCAAAACAAAAGGGTACATCCTCCAAAGATCTCAAGTCAAAGATATCATGACAAGTGTTAACCACGTCTAATAAGACATGTGCATTAAAACTACCTCATTAAATTAAACAAATGCTCAAAACCCTATACAATTGACCAAGTTTAAGTATGGGAGGGGTGTCATAGGAGTCCTATTGGGTAAACCAAATCCCTCAAGTAGGGGATGCTCCCAACGATGGCCTCTCAAGGTCATGTGATGGATGATGAGGTGGAAGGTGTTTAGACTTCATAGGTCGTTGAGTTTCGTGACATACAAGGGATCATATTATCTCATTCATGGGTGCCTTTGTAGAGGGTGTATGGTACCT
>JZKD02S2340679.1:4308-17110 GCA_000966675.3 Picea glauca
AAAAAAAAAAAAAGTCTAATAACCTTACAAAATGTAAAAAACTAATATAAGTCATGGCTACTCACCACTTATTTGTTAGCCTCATAATCCTAAAGTTCTATAGTCTAAGTATTTTCTAGTATAAATGTTTTTAGAAATTAGTTTATTCCAGCTTGTTGGGATAAAGACACCTAGCTTCTATGTAAAGGACACCTATCATACTCATGTGATTATGTGATTGGTTGTTCTCCTAGATTTTAGTTTAGAGTTGAGCTATATAAACAAGCTCCTTCTTCAAGTGAGGTTAACAAGTTGATTATGAGTCCTCACTTCATATTGTAATCACTTTTTCCTTATTAATAAAATTATGCGACGAAGGACACTTTGTCAACATGGTATCAGAGCCATGGTGAAATGGTGATGGAAGGATTGGTGATGGATTGAGGAAGCAAGGAAGTCTCCACAACATCATCCCAGATCTCTCCAAATTCAAGGACAACGATATCGAGGTATTTATGTTGTTAATTCAATAAGGAAAAGGTTATTTTGATTACAACAATTTGATTTTTGAAAATTTTGAGAAGATAAATCTCATTTTCAGCGATTGAAAAAGTTTTGTATCAGATCTATTCTCTATTTGTTGTCATTAGAGATTTATTTCTGATCATATCTACTTTATTTAACAAGTAGATTAGTTGTAATCCAAGTAGAGGGCTCATTTTTTTTTAATTGCATCAGATCTTATAGATCCACTGTTATTTGCTTTTGAGGGCTAATATTGTAAAAATTATTTCAAATCTATTTATAAATCTGACAATTTAAAATCTAGAGCTACAGATTTTGAATTTTTTTTTAGATATTGTCATGTTTTTTTATTTTATTTGAAACACTGTTGTGAGGGCGATTTCTATGAGGATTGAAGCTATCCATTGCCCGTCCATTTGAGAACAACCTTCACTTCACAAGACAATCTAGATCTTTGTCGAGTTTTTAGGAGAAAGATCCGAACCTGCGTCCCATCAAAATATTGCAACTTGCATGTGGCCTTCACCCAGAATAAATGGAAGATTCTGATCTGTGCTACTTCAGTATTCTCTTTCTATTATTTTGGATATTTAACAAGCGCAACAAGCTTTTGAATGTAATGGCTTCATCAATTATTTTTTTTTGCAGCGATTTGTGAACTGGTCCATTATCATTTACCAATTCTCAGAGCACAAGAAACTCATTTGCACACAGGAAAATCGTGGTGCCATTACACACAGACCAAACTACACTCAGATCTGATCTACTTGTGATTTCTCAACAAAGAAAATAGTGGGCAGAGGTTTATGTTTGTAGAGGTTTTTTGTTGCATACATCTAAATGTTTTCTCACGCAGACATTGAATAGAGTGGCTCCAAGTTGTGAAGGAAATATAACTCCATGTATTCCTCCACAGGCTCATAGGACCAGTGGCAAACTCTAGAAAATGGGCGATAGCCAGCCTCCTCTGCTATACAGTTATTCACGTGTGGCTGAATATCTCTGTTAAGCACAGGTGGGTGGGCAACTCGCGTAGGCTCACTGATCTCAGGCAGTGGCTGCTTGCTGATTGGCTTCAGACAGAAGATAATATGTGCCCTCAGTTGCTCTTCTGGTTCTTTCTCCTCTTCTCTTGGCTCTTCCCCCAGGTCAGATTCAAAATCATCATAAACACGACCCATGGGAAAGTTATGTTCTTCAAACGGCTGCTTGGTGACCTCTGTGCAGGCTGTAAACAACACCCCCTTTTGGTCCTCTTCCCGCTCTTCATAACTCTCCCAGGGATCAGATTCATAATCATCATAAATAAGGACCATGGGAAAGCTCTGCTCTTCCAACTGCTGCTCAGGATGGCTGATTTCCTTGCAATGTTCTTGCTTAATGAATAAAGGATAAGGCTCTGAAGTTTGTTCCTGGAAATCCCTTATATCCAACTCAGAATCTGATTAGTAGCTATCATATGCAGGTGGGTTGCTCCTCTGGTTAGCAAACTGCGGTGCGGGGCTCTGCTGCTCCTCTTCTAAATAATCATCAAAGCTTGGGACAAGAGGCACGTCAGGAGAAAATGGAAAGGCCTCTACCATGCAGAAATCTTCAATGCTATCATGATCAGTAGGGGGGTCAAGAACATCTGCTTCAGGAACTAGAAAATCCTCCATGTTGTCTTCAGATTCCAACCTTTCTAGTCGGGCGGAGAGAGACTTCACCCGCTCCATCAGCCTACTTAGAGAACCTTCTTCCTCCCTAGGGTCTTCATCATCATCCATTATAGAGATACCAAGAACATCTTCTTCAAAGGCTGGAAACACCTCCCCATAACGTTTAACTTCCCACCTATCCAGTTGGGCAGAGAGGGATTTTACTAATTTCCAAGCTTCACCCAAAGCATCTTCCTCCTCCCCAGGGTCCTCATTCCTATATCTTCTCTCGTCCTCATAACCTCTAAGAGACACAGCCATATCTTGCTCACTATCCTCACATTCCTCACAACAACTATGACATATAAACTCAGAGGAATACATCTTTTGATATCACCTATTAAATGCTACATGAAATTCACTGAGTGAGGAAATGCTAGCGGGGGGTTAAAGAGTGATACCATTCATGAGCATCCCCTGCTAACGAGAACATGAACATTTTCAATAATACATCCTCGTGATGTATCTCCCACTGGTGCATGAGTTCATGAAACTCACAGAGATGCTGAGCAGGGTTGTCTTCTTCGTGCTCCCTAAATATGGGCAAATAATCGCCCCATTCATTCGGAGAAGGGACATCATTAGGAAAACCAGGAATAGCAGAAAAATTAAAAGGAGCAAACCTCCGAGCTAGGATTTTCTCCATATCGAACTAGTGGAGTCACCAATCAATCCTCGAATCATGGAGTCGCAAGGTGAAAGATACACAACTTCGAATGTGTCTGGTCTTTGTTCACCATCAAAGGCCAGATCCTAACGTTGTGTCTTCCCAGGAGAATCCTCAAGCTGAGAAAGCAACTGGTGAAAACTTCTCGAAAAATCTCCTTTGGGTGAGCTTTTAGGTGTGCTAAAAGTAGCCACAATTGAAACGATGAAGTGGAAACATTGGAGTCACCACAGTGGAGTCGCCAGGTGCATAGTTGCAATCTTCGATGTACTAGGTTCTGATACACCCTCATAACCAGTAAGCTTTGTCGTTCAATCATAGGGAAAAAATCTTCAATTTCGATCCCTGGCAACGGTGCCAGAAATGTTGGCGTTAGAAGTCACTACTGGATTGCAGCATGAGCAGAGCCCAGTGCCCATCAATTTATGTCACGAATAATTTAATGGGGTGATCGAGTGGATAGAGACTCAAGAAGATATCGCTCTAACTTAGAAAACCGGGCTTGGTATGTAGAAAAACAAAGGAGGTCTTGATCTAACTTTCGTCAGTGAGTTGATTATAAAATGAGCAGATGGAAGTCTTAGTGAGATGAGTGAGAAGATTGCTTTGGGCATCATGCCTTTCAGCAGCTTGAGGATGAAAAACTCAGAATACAAGATCGTCTTGGTTCAGAGTTTCGGGGAACTGAAGGGTGACTTGACTGGATCTTCCAATTCCAAATCATTAAGCGTTGAGAAAATACTAGAACTGATTAGAAACAATACAACTATTACAGTGATCCAACATACATCATCCTATAGCAGCGCAACTCGACTGGATCCTCCAATTCTGAGCTGTTCTAACACAGTGTACACAGAGAGATGGAAAGAGGTTGACATTCATAAGGCAAGAAGTGTCAAGTGCCAATACATAACCAGAGCAACTAGTGCTTCTTCAAAACTTTACAATCGGGAGCCTAGCTCAACCATCGATGCTTGCAAAAATACCAAAATTGAGTAAATATACTCCTAAACCTTTGCCCTGACAGAGGCGTCTTAGGACTTCCAGTGCGTGGTGTCTCTTCAGTCAAATCTTCCCTGAAATCCTTCGTCAGATGTCACCTTAACTTTGCATCACCTTCGCAGGGGGGTAGCTGAATCATTAAAGGCCAAAATAGTGTGTGCAGACTTCTCTATTTAGTCAAGGACTCGGCATGGCTTCTTTGAAAAAAAAAAACCAGCACATAGGACCATCTCGGGTAGACTGCCTACTGGAACCTCCATACCTTACAATTAATGAGTGAGGCAAGGTTTCAACCACCTCCTCCCACCTTCATTTACTCCTAGCAGGAACCAGGATGAGACCGAATCGGACTGGGACCTGGAGATCGCGAAAATCCCTTCTGCAGCTAAACTCGACGCTTTTGGCCCTTTTGCACAGCTCTTTCTATTTCCCCAAGTGACCATGGGCCGTGACCCTAGGCTTATCCTCAAAGGCGCTTTCGGCGCTTCAGGGTTTGGGGTTTTCAAATGCAATGGAAGAGCAAAACCCCTTACCCTTGGAAGTCCAGGTAGCCGAAATGTCGACATGGCCTGATCAGGCACCGCGCGTCCCTTTGGATGGACGGCTGTGATGATGTTGGTGTTTTGGGACGTGTCTCATCATATGGTGCATGCTAGCGCCTTTTCCTTAGGCATGTTCCTCTGTGACCGGGCGCCAAGACTGTGGGCCCAACTCCTGACCGCTTTTGGAATTTCAGGTTTCGGGATTTTGAAATGCAATATGAGACAAAAGATCCCTTACCCTTTGAAATCCCGGTAGCCGAAATGCCGACATGGCTTGATCGTGCACCACGCATCCCTTTGGATGGACGACTGAGATCTTTTTGGTGATATAAGCACTATCCATTGCGCTAATCCTGGCGCAACTCTGCTAACCGTGATTACCTGCTGACCGTTGATCTGCTCTATAGATGGATCTTGGCTGCTGACAACATAACTTCACCCACTCACTTGATTGGTAGCCTCAAACGAGATTTTTTTGTGCTACACTTGGGTGCTTCTCGTGCAGCCTATAGACCTGGATACTCTTATGTCCAAGCCAAGAATTGTTGCTAAGATTAGGCTCCATGGGGGATAGAGTCATCCCTGTGATGCTCTAAGGACTCTTTTGCAGTTCCAGTGCCTTGCTGTTGGGCTATGGAGTCTGGCGAAACACCCTGCTGAAAATATAGGCCGAAAGTAAAAGTAAAAGCGAAACAATAAACGTACATGCTCAAAAGAGATTATTTATGTACAGTCCTAGACTAGTAAAATTCTTTACATGGGGGCTAGGTGAAAGCAAACTTCCACCATAGCCATTCAAGCAACTTCCTGAATAGAAGCTCCTTCTTTCTGTCAACGATCATCAACAGATGGTGTAACCGTGACAGCAGAACGGTTCCACTCTTCAACTCCTCTTCACAGGCTAAAGTTGACATGAAATAGAGCGGCTCCAAGTTGTGAAGGAAATACAACTCCATGTATTCCTCCACAGGCTCATAGGACCAGTGGCAAACTCTAGAAAATGGGCGACAGGCAGCCTCCTCTGCTATACAGTTATTCACGTGTGGCTGAATATCTCTGCTAAGCACAGGTGGGTGGGCAACTGACGTAGGGTCACTGATCTCAGGCGGTGGCTGCTTGCTGACTGGCTCCGGATAGAAGATAATATGTGCCCTCAGTTGCTCTTCTGGTTCTTTCTCCTCTTCTCTTGGCTCTTCCCCCAGGTCAGATTCAAAATTGTCATAAACAAGACCCCTGGGAAAGTTATGTTCTTCAAACGACTGCTTGGTGACCTCTGTGCAGGCTGTAAACAACACCCCCTTTTGGTCCTCTTCCCGCTCTTCATAACTCTCCCAGAGATCAGATTCATAATCATCATAAATAGGGACCATGGGAAAGCTTTTCTCTTCCAACTGCTGCTCAGGATGGTTGATTTCCTCGCAATGTTCTTGCTTAATGAATAGAGGATAAGGTTCTGAAGTTTGTTCTTGGAAATCCCGCATATCCAGCTCAGAATCTGATTCGTAGCTGTCATATGCAGGTGGGATGCTCCTCTGCTTAACAAACTGTGGTGCTAGGCTCTGCTGCTCCTCTTCTAAATAATCATCAAATCTTGGAACAAGAGGCACGTCAGGAGCAGATGACAAGGCCTCTACCATGCAAAAATCTTCAATGCTATCATGATCAGTAGGGGGGTCAAGAACATCTGCTTCAGGGACTAGAAAATCCTCTGCGTTGTCTTCAGATTCCAACCTTTCTAGTCGGGTGGAGAGAGACTTCACCCACTCCATCAGCCTACTTAGAGCACCATCTTCCTCCCTGGGGTCTTCATCATCATCCATTATAGAGATACCAAGAGCATCTTCTTCAAAGGTTGGAAACACCTCCCCATAACGTTTAACTTCCCACCTATCCAATTGGGTAGAGAGGGATTTTACTAATTCCCAATCTTCACCCAAAGCATCTTCCTCCTCCCAAAGGTCCTCGTTCCTATATCTTCTCCCATCCTCATAACCTCCAAGAGACACAGCCATATCTTGCTCACTGTCCTCACATTCCTCACAACAGCTATGACAGATAAACTCAGAGGAATACATCTTTTGATAGCGCCTATTAAATGATACATGAAATTCACTGAGTGAGGAAATGCTAGCAGGGGGTAAAGAGTGATACCATTCACGATAATCCCCTGCTAACGAGAACACAAATATTTTCAATAATACATCCTCGTGATGTATCTCCCACTGGTGCATGAGTTCATGAAACTCACAGAGATGCTGAGCAGGGTTGTCTTCTTCGTGCTCCCTAAATATGGGCAAATAATCGCCCCATTCATTCGGAGAAGGGACATCATTAGGAAAACTAGGAATAGCAGAAAAATTAAAAGGAGCAAACCTCCGAGCTAGGATTTTCTCCATATCCAACTAGTGGAATCGCCAATCGATCCTCGAATCATGGAGTCACAAGGTGAAAGATACGCAGCTTCGAATGTGTCTGGTCTTTGTTCACCATCAAAGGCCAGATCCTAACGTTGTGTCTTCCCAGGAAACTCCTCACGCTGAGAAAGCAGTTGGTGAAAACTTCTCGAAAAATCTCCTCTGGGTGAGCTTTCAGGTGTGCTAAAAGTAGGCACAACTGAAACGGTGAAGTGGAAACATTGGAGTCGCCATAGTAGAGTCACCAGGTGCACAGTTGCATTCTTCGATGTACTAAGTTTTGATGCACCCTCAGAACCAGTAAGATTTGTCGTTCAATCCCAGGGAAAAAATCTTCAATTTCGATCCCTGACAACGATGCCAGAAATGTTGGCGTTAGAAGTTACTCCTGGATTGTAGCAGGAGCAGAGCCCAATGCCCATCAGTTTATGTCACGAATAATTGAATGGGGTGATCGAATGGATAGAGACTCAAGAATATATCGCTCTAACTTAGAAAACCGGGCTTGGTATGTAGAAAAACAAAGGAGGTCTTGATCTAACTTCCGTCAGTGAGTTGATTATAAAATGAGCAGATGGAAGACTTAGTGAGATGAGTGAGCAAGACTGCTTTGGGCATCAGGTCTTTCAACAGCTTGAGGATGAAAAACTCAGAATACAAGATCCTCTTGGTTCAGAGTTTCAGGGAACTGAAGGGCGACTTGACTGGATCTTCCAATTCCAAATCATTCAGCGTTGAGAAAATACAAGAACTGATTAGAAACAATACAACTATTACAGTGATCCAACGTACATCATCCTATAACAATGCAACTTGACTGGATCCTCCAATTCCGAGCTGTTCTAACACAGTGTACACAGAGAGATGGAAAGAGGTTGACATTCATAAGGCAAGAAGTCTCAAGTGCCAATACATAACCGGAGAAACCAATGCTTCATCAAAACTTTACAATCGGGAGCCTAGCTCAACCATCAATGCTTGCAAAAATACCAAAATCTGCCAAATCTGCATGGTGTCTCTTCAGTCAAATCTGCCCTGAACTCCTTCGTCAGACGTCACCTTAACTTTGCATGGCCTTTGCAGGGGGTAGCTGAATCATTAAAGGCCAAAATAATGTGTGCAAACTTCTCTAGTTAGTCGAGGACTTGGCATGGCTTCTTTGAAAAAAAAAAAACCAGCACACAGGACCATCTCGAGTAGACTGCCTGCCGAAACCTCCATACCTTACAATTAATGAGTGAGGCGAGGTTTCAACCACCTCCTCCCACTTTCATTTACTCCTAGCAGAAACCAGGATGAGACCTAGTCGAACTGGCACATGGAGATCGCGACGATCCCTTCTGCAGCTAAACTCGACGTTTTTCACCCTTTTGCACAACACTTTCTATTTCCCCAATTGACCACGGGCCGTGACCTCGCGCTTATCCTCAAAGGCACTTTCGGTGCTTCAGGGTTTGGGGTTTTCAAATGCAACGAAAGAGCAAAACCCCTTACCCTTGGAAGTCCAGGTAGCCGAAATGCCGACATGGCCTGATCGGGCGCCACAGGTCCCTTTGGATGGATGGCTATGATGATGTCGACGTTTTGGGACCTGTCTCATCATATGGTGCGTGCTAGCGCCTTTTCCCCAGGCATGTTCCTCTATGATCGGGCGCCAAGACCGTGGGCCCAACTCCTGAGCGCTTTCGGCGTTTTGGAGTTTGGGGTTTTGAAATGCAATATGAGACAAGAGACCCCTTACCCTTTCAAATCCCAGTAGCCGAAATTCCAACATGGCTCGATCGTGCACCACGCATCCCTTTGGATGGACAACTGAGATATTTTTTGTGATATAAGCGCTATCCATTGCGCTAATCCTGGCGCAACTCTATTAACCGCGATTACCCGCCGACCGTCAATTTTCTCTATAGATGGATTTGGCCGCTGACGACATAACTTCGCCCGCTCACTTGATTGGTAGCCTGAAACGAGATTTTTCTATGCTATGCTTGGGCGCTTCTCGTGCAACCTGCAGACCTGGATACTCTTATGCCCAAGACAAGAATTGATGCTAACACTGGTGATTTATTAGAATACATTTCAAGAATTAAGAACATTCATCAGGAAATCATCAAAGACGGTCTTCCTAAACTTGAAGATAGTTTTCTAGTCTCCATTGTAATAAATGGCTTACCTCAATATTATAAGCATTTTCTTGAGACTTTGCAAATAACTAATAAGTTGTCAACTGTGACTTTTGTTTCACTTAGTGAATTACTAGCTCAACATAGTAAACAAAAAAAATCCGGAGAAGATCTTCTTTTCACTAAAGCTGAAAGTTTTAAAGGAAGAGGAAAATCAAATTTTGGAAATTTTCAGAATCAGTCTTCTAATCGAGGTCGTGGTCAAGGTAGAGGACATAGCAATTTTAATCAACAAAATTTTCAAAGTAATCCTCCCAATAATAATGCACAGTCAGGAAGAGGCAGAAATTTCAGTCAAGTGAGATGTAAGAGATGTTTAAAGATGGGACATTATGCATCAAATTGTCTTACATGCGATGATCAATTGTCAAAGTTTAAGTAGACATCAAATTCAAATTCTCAACAATCAGCTCAATATGCAAAGGATCAAGATTACCGGGATGATCAATATGAATATGTTTTTATAGTAGTTCAACAAGAAGATTCATTTGAAAATGATTTGATATTGGACACAGGAGCTACTCAGCATATGACTTATCACATAGACTATTTTTGGGATTATCAATATGTTCAACTCAATCCCATCTATTTGGCTAATGATACAACTCATACACCTCAAGGAAAAGGTTCAGTGAAAGTCTTTCTCCCTAGAATTGGTGAAAAATGGATTTCAAATGTTTGGTGTGTATCAACTTTTAGGAAAAAATCGTTATCCTTGGTCACAATCAGACAAGCTAGACATCCAATCGTCATGCAATATGGTTTGGTCAATATTAATATGTCAGAGAAGAATAACTTGAAAACAATAATGACATGATATGAAGACGGAAAATTGCTTACAATGAAAGGAAAAGTTATCCCAAGAAAGCATGATTTTGCAGCAACAATGAATTCTGAAATGTCTTGATTCAGATTATGGCATTTTTGATTCGGTCACTTAAACTTTGATAGTCTCTTGAAACTTAAGTCCCAAGATTTGGTAAAGGGTTTTCCAACTTTCAAGAGAGAAAATTCTAAGTGTGAAGCTTATATTTTTGGCAAGCAAAAGTGAGAAGTTTTTCCAACCAGCTCATGGCGAGCAACAAAGCATTTGCAGTTGATTCACAATGATATACGTGGACCAATGGAAGCTTTGTTACGAGGGAAAAACTCTTTATGGTCAGGGTAAACCACAACAGACAGGTATGACTGCAGAAATCAACTCAATTCCAACATATGCTATATAAACCAATGTGCAAGTGAGATAAGAAAGAGGCCTACCTCGTCCAAACGTTTGATGATGTCCACCATTGAGCATTTCGACCCAAAGCTTTATACCTGCAATAAGTTCTCAAAAAACAAGTAGAGCAAGCATATAGTGATAATATAAAAGGTTAGCACATTAGATAGCATAATCCATTAATAAACATAACAAACATGCCCATGGATAATAATCATATATTTGCACGATATCAATAGGACGAGAAATGAGTATTTTTATTAATAAATGATTAGCAGAAGTGATAACATTATAGACTTCTGTGTCAGCATGGTTCGAAACCAAGAAACTAAGTTCCTTCCAGCTGGGCCTCCACCACTTTAATCCTCCACCAAAGGCAAGCTCATAGAAAGGAGACAATGGGGTTCTCCAACAATAAGGGAAGAGCTTGGGGGCTAAACACTATGTTCAGACTTAAAGGACAAAGGGATGCAGACTCAATATGAAGTAGTAATTTCTCCAGAGTAACTCTGCTCTCAAAGTTGAATTCTTTCTCCTCTTTTCCATAGCTCGGAATTGATCCATTTATAGCCTTCAAATGGAATTGAAGGGCCGAGTCAGAACGTTTCCAGTATATGGAAGGCCAAGGATCAGAGATCTCTTGTTGTGACATGGAAACCCGACTCCATTTTTGGATTTTCTGGCACAAATTCTGATGTACGCAGGCTGTAGTGGATCAACCTACGTATACACATGCTATATAGTAGGCAAGGTGCGTACATGTGGAAAAATTATGTTTTTTAGCTCTGGATTCATCAAAAAGGAATGCTAAGTCTGCATAGGGAAATGGCAAAAGGCCCTCTATGCAAGATTGCATTGGGTGAGGCAAATTTTTCTATAACAGATGCCCCCTAATGTGTGAGATCAGAGGAGTATATGTGATGGCCGAAATACATTATAAACAACCCAGAAGTGGAGTGATGACGACCCAACTAGAAAGACTAGTTGCTCATTACATTATGTACTGACTTTACATAGATGGCTGCTAATAGAATACACTACAAATCCATGTGGAAAATATAACAAACAAGTGTCTGTGGTCATGAACAGGAAAATACAAATGTGGTTGCTTGCCAAAAGATGTCATAGTCGTGAACAAGGCCCAGTAGAAACAATCTCAAAACCAATCTGAAGATATCTGTATACAATGGAGTACAATCTGATCTACCATGATCACTGAAGTCATATAGGTACTAGTCCAATGAAAAGGAAGCAACAACTCAGGAAAGATGCGACCACATAGTGATGTCTTCAAGTCTTCTACACTATCCACCAAAGGTGCAAGTCTACATCATGTGAATAAAGGAGTTGAGGTTGAACACAATGAGACATCGTTTGGTTACTGGTCATTGAGGTATACCGTTAACAAACACGAGACAACCTACCAATAATGGAAGTAGGTATCAAGGCACCGAGTACATTCCTACAAGTGTGAATAAAGAAGTCGGTGTTGAACACCTAAGGAATCCATTGATTAGGAGACATTGATGTATAACCATCTATCAATGGCGAGAGAGCCTGCCACTAATGACTGCAAGCCTCAAGGCACTCATAAAACTCTAGGTCCCATATCCAGAATAAATGAGCTGAAGTCAATGGAAAGAGACCCATTGAAAGGAGAGCATTAAGGCATCTCTCATCAGTCAGCATGAGGAACAAAGCAGGAGCTTCATGATTTGGTGGAAATCGGATGAAGAACATGTTCACGAACCAACGAACCTATGCTTCTTTCGCATGTGCCAAGTGCAAGCGATACACGAAAAAGACCCTCTGAATAACATCCAATGATGAAAATTGCTGACAAAGGTGAGGAAACCACCAATAAGGCTAATGGCATCCAAGACACTGCATGAATCTCAAAGTGTGAATATATGTCTTGCCATCGAACATAAGGGAAACCACCCAGTCAAAGACCAATGATGAAATGTCGAATGTTGGGTTCAAGGTGACCTACCAATGATGAAAGTAGGGCCATGGTGCATGATAAGACCACAATATCATGTGACTTTGAGACAAAATGAGGGTATGGCCGACATGCAAAGTCAAGAGTTCTAAGGAGTGGCCGACACAGGTTGATAGACTTCCTTTGAAAAAGAGCATGAGACATATGGTAGACTCCGACAACATAGACTTAATGATATAACCATGAGATGCAGGAGGCATCAATAATTTTCTCCATAGGGACTGGAAGAGTAACTAGTCGGTAGAGAAGACTCTGTAATGAGATCAACTTCTTAAGGCCATGCTAAAACCAAAATTATGGTGACAAATGGACTCAATAACTTTGTGTTATGTTCAAAGGTGACAGGACTGCCACCAAATACAATATAGTACTCCCTTCCCGCCCATTTTTTTTTGTTTTTTTCATAACAAATGAATGCTATGATACAGAGGAGGAAATGAGTGTCGCAAGTAATCAACACTAGTGGAATGTACCTATGATCAATACAAGGAAATGCATGCGAGAGATGGACACTCGTGGTGATGTTCCCTCCTGGGTATTGTTGTACAGAATAAGTAAACTGAGAGGGGGGG
>JZKD02S2340679.1:17160-31672 GCA_000966675.3 Picea glauca
AATACATTTAACCAATAAATATACAATCACATAAATGAAACAGTGACACAGTGATTTTTCATGAGGAAACCCAAAAGGGAAAAACCTCTTCTTCTTATGAATGAAAGGCAAGCTCAACTCCTCTTTACATTCTTATTTTATCTGAGTTACAACCCAAATGAGGCTGCTACCTCTGTTTCTTCAGCACTGACTGAATGGAAGCTACAACTTCCAGATGTACAAGCACCAACTTGTACATGAAACTTTTACAGTCTCCCCTTGCTCCTCTCTACCACCCTGAAATCATTCTCTATCACAAAGAACCTGCAAACCAACTCTTCTGTCAAACAGTAAGCATTCAAATCCTCTCTGCATGATTCATTCTTGACTAGACCATTTACCTTTTTCAATCTGTGTATGTGTCTTCCCTCCTTTGTCTTTTCTCTTCTTCAAATTTTACAGAGCCATATGTCTCCCATAATCCTCACTCTGTTTTTCTTGCAACAATCACTATATATATCTTCCTGTATCATTAGCGCGTACATTCGAACCCTCATCCTTCAGTTATAATAACTGAATAACTTCCTTACAGTTTACATTCTTGGTCGTGCTAATCCATATTTCCATTGGCTGTGACTACAAGTTAATCGAAATGCATTTTGCATTTTCGCATTTCGGCAATTCGGCAATCCTGTGTCGAAGACTCTTGACACTTCAAATTACGAAACCCAAAATCTACACAGAAAAGGTTTTTCGGCGTTTTCGCATTTTGACATTTCGGCATATCGACATTTCACATTTCGCAATTTCAACATTTCTATTTATGAAGTGTTTCGACACTTCCAACTCCCGCTATCCGAAATGATCTGAAGGTATTTCAACATTTTGCATTTCACGATTTCGACATTTTCGTTGATGAAGTGTTTCGACACTTCCAACTCCCGGTATCCGAAATGATCTGAAGGTATTTCGGCATTTTGAATTTCACGATTTTGACATTTCTGTTGATGAAGTTTTCTGTTGATGAAGTTAATTACCCATCCGTTCATCATGGCTCCAGTGGTAAGGGTCAAACCGAACGACATCCAAACCCTGCTCTCATATGATAACACTAGGGAAGATTTGGAAAGGAATGGTTGGCATTTGTTCATCAAAAAATTTCAGGGTTTTAACCTTCAGGTCGCCCAAGAGTTTTCCTTAACTTTTGATGGCTGTAGGGCAAAGATAAATCTCCTATTTGCATGGGGGATTCTCCGACCCATAATGTTGTTCATGCTAATGCAAATTCCTTACAGTCACAATGTGATGTATGCCGATCGTGGATTGACAATTACTATACTGATGTTCCACTGCTACAGTCACGACTCAAGTCTTTAAGGGACCAAGTTGATATGTTGACAAATGAAAACAACAGACTTGAATCCATTATCCAAGGGAAGGAGAAACGCTTGAAAACTACAGGTCGTGTCATTTTCAAAAACGTAGAGGCAACAACAACTATTGTTAATTCCAAAATTTCTTGATACGTTTTGATTTCATGATTTGAGGTATGATTTTTTTTTTTTAATTTTTAGCATGATTTTGTCACTCTTAAGTTAGGATATTCGATTTGATTGAATAAACTATTTTTCTTATTAATATTAGTCTGTTTTGTATATTTAATAAAATCTGATTGCATTTTCTATTATAACTAGCTACAGAATCACAAGATTCTGTAGCTAGTTAAGAGAATTCGAATTGTTTGATTTGATAATTGAAAACATATCTGATATCTACTTATTTTCATTTGTTTTCAGGATAACTAAGGAGCCCATGATTTCCAAGATGATATGAGACACTTTTTGAGGTCTCCTAGCCATATCAATTTTGTATTTTGAGTAAACAGATTAGACTGTTAATAACGTTTTGATATCTAGTGAAATCAGGGTGGTTGCATCCCCCATTATTTTTTGAAACCAACTTGATCTTATCAACATAGAACAGTTATGTTTCCTGAAACCTATATAAACATATCATTTTGTAAACATTTAATCATCTCGGCCTGGGGCGAGAGTATGGATATTTATATATAGACTTGAATGACACAGAATACATTACAGCTTTAGCTTTCTGTGTCATGTTTTAATTTAAGTTCTGCTGATCTCAATACGATGATAGATGATGATAGCCTTTCGTCTGTATGATTTATTGTTATTTGAGATAATCCTTTTCACATACTTCCCATATCTCATGTCTCAGATATAACACACAATGATCCTTTATTCAATTTAAATTAGGAGATTTATCTTTAATTTCAGTTGAATATTTACATGCAAGTTCTTACAGGAAGAATTATTTCATCATAGTTACTTGCAAATTATAAGATTACTGTGACTGCATCTATTATATGTTTTGTTATTATAAATTCAATCTCCAACATTATCGTTCCTCATTTATTAGGGGCAATCTCAAGATCTGTAGCAGGTTTACTTCATCAGATAAAGGTGGCTGGATATTCAATATCGAACAGACATTGGATGCAATAACAGGTTAGCCTGTTATTTGAATTCATTAGTTTGCTGAATATAGAAGTTTCCTATATATAGAACATTTTCTACTATCTGTTATTTCCTTTTCAATTAGGAAGTTTAATGTGTGATGTCATGAGTGTATACATATAAGAAAACAAACCAAAAAATTAGATAGTGTTTTCACTTGCTTTATTATTATTGCTAAAAGTAATCAATCTACATTTGATTTTTACGAGTTTAGATTAAAACTCGTGTTTTGTACAGATTGTATATAAAGTTATTGATTATAATTTCAGTCAAACAAATTGAACATATATATATTTAAATGTACTTATAGATTTTAGTGATTGTTATTTGTTAGGTTATTGTTTTTTCCTTTAGTTATTTTTCACTTTCTTTAGGACTTAGATCGGCCAACGGAGCCGCAAAACCCGTCGGAGTGAATTAATCCAAATGGCTTGGGTTAATTAGACAACCCTGGACCGGATTCACTCCTCCAGTTTATGAGTGGTCAATTTCGCCCGTCAACAAATGGCGCTAGAAGGAGGGCTTGAAAACTATTAATGGCGCTAAAAGGAGGGCCTAAAAACTATTAATGGCGCTAGAAGGAGGGCCTGAAAACTATTAATGGCGCTAGAAGGAGGGCCTGAAAACTATTAATGGCACGATGAGGTCGTAAGACTCCTCCCCCACCTACCCGCTCACCTATAGTAACTAGAAGTCGTTCAGACGACAAAATTGTCCCTCAAACAACAACCACATCAAACGACAATCTACGGATCACAGTTGAACCGGTAACTCCAAATCCCTCAGGTGGCGACATACAAGAGATTGTTCGTCAATCCCTCATAAGAATGCACAATGCCTTAGCCCATATCAGACAACCAATTCGACCTTTGAAACAACCATTAGACTTCTCTGATATCAGGGAACAACTCGCAAGTACTGACCTTACCTTAAACCCTACAGATCCAGATCATACCCTCACTCCTACAGCAGGAGGGTCTGGTATTCCACCATCACCACCCCCTTCATTTCCTTCCTCTTCTGGAGAAGAGTCCTCAGACGAAGGCAGTTTCTCATCTCAGCCTTCGACACCACCCACACCTATGGCCAATCCGAATAATCCCGCCAGACCCTGGCTCGACCAAGATGCAGTGGCCACACCTAGGCCCCAGCATCCTTTACCTAAACACCCAAAGAAATGGCTCCCTAAGTTTGACCCAGACTCCAAGCAGATCACTGAAGATCACATCAAAAAGTTTATGCTAGCCATTACGCTCCGTAGTGTTGAGCATGAAGATGTAGTCTGTAGATTGTTTCCCGACACCTTTGAAGGCAATGCCTCTACCTGGTACTTTTCCCAACAACCCCACACCATCGTCTCATGGGATAAATTTGAGTCCTGTTTCCTTGAGAAGTTCGGAGACGACAAGTCTCCTGAAGTTCTAGTCATGGAGCTTTCTAGTTTAAAAATGAACCCTAAAGAAAAGATAAAATACTTTAATCAAAGGTTCCTGACACTAAATAACCAAATCCCCATGGATTCGATGCCTGCCGAGAATCTTATTGTCGCATACTACACGAAAGCCTTACATCAAAACATAGCCATTTGGGTAAAGAGGTCCAAGAAAGCCACATTGATAGAAGCCTTCGAAGAGACCAGTCAGATTGAGAAAGATATTCTCAGCTTAAAAGACAATACCGTTAACGAGATAGAGACTAGTTCATCCTCCAAGAAGAAAATCGAAATCCTTCCTAGACCCCCCCAAAACAAAGCTCAACCAAAAAGTTCGGATCTAGAAAACTTACAGAAAGTCGTTCATAAATTATCCAATCAAGTTATAGATTTGAAAAGGTCGGCTGAAGAAGATTCTTCGAGCAAAGGACCTTACAAACCCCCTTTTAGGAAGCCTTTTCCTACAAACCGACCTAACTCAAATTCTGAAGGCCTAAATCTAGAAAGCCTACAATTTGCTATTCAAACGATCCTAGAAGCACATGATAACTTGATTCCTCCCGAGATTCTTGAAGAAGTAGCTGAACAAGAGACAATAGAAGAAGATGAATCCTCTCCGAACATTTTTGGATAGCATTTTTCAAGCTAATTTTGAAACTGTACATCCTTACAATACTAGGAGCAAGACAACAAATAAGCCCTCTTCTGAAATTGCAACTACTTTGCCTCCAAAACAGTCTAAATCAATTGAGACTAAACAGAATTCAGCAAACCCAAGTTTAGATTATGATTTGATTGAATATCTAAAAAATCTTAGGGCTAACATTTCTATTTACGAATTATTAAAATTCCCTTTTCTTTTGCAAAAGATGCTGCAGAATATTGCGTAGAACAACAAAAATAGCAATCCGAACAGCAACAAAGGTGTTCAAAACAACCCCAAAATTTCTCATAAGGCCTCTGCCAAAACTACATCCGAGCCTCATGATAAAAGAGACCTTCCTGTAAATAGTGTAACAAATGTATATGAACCAGTTTCAGAGGCTGCGATTAAAAAACAACAAGCTTCTGCTGTTAGTACTCGCAGAAATGTCCCTCCCTTTTTGTTGATTTTTGAAATTTTCAATAGGAATGTACATAACTGTATGGTAGATTCAGGTGTTTCATCTAATGTAATGCCTTGGTCTGTCTGTCAAAAAATTAATGCCGAAGTTCAACCGTCCAGCTTGAAAATTATCCAGCTTGATCAAACTAATGTTAAAGTGATAGGCGAATTAAAAAATGTGCTTATAAGATTGTCATCTAATCCTAAAGTCCATCAAGTGATTGATATCATTGTTGTAGACATCCTGGAAGTATATGGTTTGTTTTTAAGTAGAGATTGGTCAGAACAATTACATGGCTATTTTGCAACGGATTGGTGTCACTTGTCGCTACCCGAGAATGGAAAGCCTAACATAATCAAGGTAAATCATGAACGTTATCTGAAGTTCACGGTAATTGATTTAAATGATCCCAATGAACCATTCATTCCTTCTGCCAATTCGCCTGAAATACAGGGGATGGACACTTTTTTCAGCAATTTCATGGCCGAAACTTCTACCATCACTGACCCGGAACAACAATATGAAATTATGACATGCACACAGTCAATAGCCTTCTCTCAGTGGTCACATGCACCTGACAAAAATCAAATATGGTCTCTTTACTTTGATGGGTCAAAATCTAAGGAAGGAGCTGGTGCAGGGTGTGTGCTCATCGATCCAACAAGTAATAAGACTTTGATTGCTTGCCGGTTAGAATTTGAATGTACAAACAACACGACTGAATATGAGGCACTCCTGCAAGGTCTTAGAAAAGCACTAGACTTAAACATTTAGAATTTGACTGTTTTTGGTGATTCAGAAATAGTGGTTAGACAGGTAAAAAATTCTATCCACTGTTTATCTCCGCACCTAAAAAGCTAACAGACTAAGGTACGAAATTTGATGAACAAGTTTTCCACATTTAACATAAATTCTATTCCTAGATTAAATAATTCTGAAGCTGATTTGTTAGCTAACGTCGCTTCGAAACTTTTTCCTGTAGAAGGCCTATCTTCGAATGCATTTTCCGTCGAGCTGTTGTTCAGACCGTCCGTCTCAAACAACATCACGAATTGGGGAGTCTTCGATGATGATCAACAGATCATAAGTTTTTTGCATATGGAGGAAACTTTCTAGGGCGCAGTAATCGACGAAGGTACCCATGACAAAAATCTTCGTGACTTTACGGTAATACCAGATCCGAGATCCCCGGAATATGCATCAGACATGGTAAACTCTATCCTGAAATCTGTGGTTAGGTTAGAAATTTTTTATGATCTTCACGATAAGTTCAGAAATTCAATGAATTGTAAAACGAATAGTTCCTCTTTGACACATGAAAAAGTAAATTTGGGAACTAAAGATAACCCACAGTGCATCAATTTAGGGTTGGGGTGTTCTGAGCAAGAAAATGTAGCATTTATTAAGTTGTTTAAGGAATTCAAAGATGTTTTTGCCTGGACGTACGACCACCTAAAAACCTTTGATCCTAACATCATACAACACATTATTCCCATGAAACCTCAGACCCAACCTTTTCAACAAAAGTTAAGGAAGATGCACCCAAAACTCAAACCAACGGTTAAGAAGGAATTAAACAAACTCTTGAACGCTAAAATAATCTTCCCAGTAAGGCACACACAATGGGTTTCTAATCTTGTCCCTGTCAGAAAGAAGAGTGGTGAAATCCGACTATGTGTCGATTTCTGAAATCTTAACTGAGTGTCTGATAAAGACAACTACCTTGTCCCTCCCATGGAACAGATCCTTCAACAGGTATCTGGTTTTGAAAGATTATCCTTGTTGGATGGTTTTTCTGGGTATAACCAAGTCCTTATGTCTCCCCCAGACCAGCTCAAAACTACTTTCCATACCCCATGGGGGACCTACGCTTATAGAAAGGTGCCCTTTGGACTCATAAACGCCGGTGCCACTTTTCAGAGAGCGACGGATATCGCTTTCCGTGGCTTAATCAATCAATCTGTAGTAGTTTACTTGGATGACGTCAATGTCTTCTCAAAAAATAAAGGAGATTATCTAGCACATTTAAGATATGTTCTACAACAATGTCATAAGTACGACATTTCTTTAAATCCTAAAAAATCTATCTTCGCAGTAGAACAAGGTAAGCTCCTCGGATTCATTGTATCAAATGAAGAGATGATTATCGACCCTGAAAGGACCCAAGTCATTTCAAAACTGCTCCCTCCCTTGTAAAAAAAGTCCATGCAATCTTTCTTAGGATAGATAAACTTTGTTAGGAAATTTGTCCCCAGCTTTTCAGAAATGGTGAGACCATTCCAAAACTTAATAAAAAAGGATGTACAGTACCATTGGGGACCTTTAGAAAGTTGAGCTTTTGATTCAATAAAAAAGGCCATAATAGACGCTCCTTCTCTAATGAGCCCCGATTTTTTGCAAGATTTCACCCTCTACACGTTTTCCTCTGACCGATCTTACACTGCTGTCCTAACTCAAAAGAACGCTGAAAATAATGAAGTCCCAATTGTCTTTATGAGCTCAGCCTTCAAGGGGGCAGAACTTAATTACCCAGCAGTAGATCATCAAGCTTATGCTATTTTTAAAGCAGTAAAACACTTCCGATCTTATCTGTTGAAATCTAGGACGAAAATCATTGTCCCTTACCCGACTGTCAGAAATTTGTTAGTACAGAAAGAACTAGGTGAAAAAAGAGCAAACTGGGTCACATCCTTACAAGAATATGACATAGAAATCATCCCAGCACAAATTGTAAGAGGCCAAGGTTTATGCAAGTTGGTCGCCGATTCAGCTGTAGGACAACAAAATGAAACTGATATGTTAAATCCAGATCAACACTATCAAAATCAACTCTGTTGTGCACAAAACCTTGTTAGTTCCTAGTACAACGACATCAAATTTTGTCTTATACACAGATCAACTCCCCGTCATCTTGATCCCAAAAAAAGGAGAGCACTAAGATTAAAATCTGCTTCTTTTCAGTTGATTAATGGTATTTTGTTTCGCCAAAATTTGGATGGAATACTTATGCATTGTCTTGAAAAAGATGAAGCAGAAAAAGTCTTATTGGAGTTACATGCAGGGGAAGCTGATGGGCATTTCGGTGGAGACACCACCACCCATAAAGTATTAAGAGCAGGTTATTACTGGCCTACCCTTTTTAAAGACGCTCATGCCTTATGTCGCAAGTGTGTGATTTGTCAAAAGGCATCCAGACGGATACAGAAACCAACATTCCCTTTGCAACCAGTTTCGGTAGACTCCCCTTTTCAGCAGTGGGGCCTGGATATTATAGGCCCAATCAATCCGACATCCTCACAGTAGCATAAATACATCATAACAACCACATATTATTTCACCAGGTGGTCCGAGGCTGCCCCATTAAAAGCTGTAAATACCAGCCAGGTAATATCCTTCTTGAATTCAAATATTATCACTCGTTTCGGTATCCCTGAATGCCTGGTATTTGACAACGCTTCTTATTTTTTATCTCTTGAAATGAGTGATTTCGCACTAGAAAAAGGAATTAAATTAAAGTACTCTGCCAGCTATTACCCCCAAGGCAATGGTTTGGCGGAATCAACTAATAAAAATATGATCAAAATTATCAAGAGAACGGTCTTCGAAAACCATAAAAATTGGCATAACACACTGTTAAACGCAATCTGGGCTGATAGAGTAACTCCTAAAACTGCTGTGGGTAACTCACCTTTCTTTCTTGTTTACGGCAGGGAAGCGATTCTTCCACCGCATGTCCTTCTTGCATCTTTGCAATTTTCGCAGAAGGTACAGGAAGAAGACTGTCCCCCCTTGGAGAGTCGAATTAACGCTTTGTTAAAGTTAGAGGAAGTGAGGGCTCAAGCAAAACGAAAATTGGATCAACATCAACTCATTGTCAAAAACTGGTTTGATTCCAGTTCTGCCTTTGACAAAAATTTCGAGGTAGGTGACCTTGTCCTAAAATGGGACAAACCTCATGAGGGAAAATGAGAGCATAGTAAGTTTCAGAACTTGTGGTTGGGGCCATTTTTAATTGCTGAGAAACTAGGTCCCAATTCCTTTCGTTTACAGAATTTAGAGGGATAGCTAGATACCTTCCCGGTGAATGGCCAAGCTCTAAAAAAGTACTTTGCCTGATGACGCTCCCATACACCCTTTGTAAATATTTTCTGTTTTGTTTTATTTGCTGTTTGCTTTTCTTTTCTAGTTTGTTTTGGTTCTCATTTCTGCTTATCGGTCTTTCTTTTGAAACACATATGCCTGCACCACAGGCTAGCTCAGATAAAGAAAACAAAAAAATTTCCCCTTGAAAATGACTGCTGAAAGTTTTTAAAACATCAATTGTTGTATTTATTTGAAATTGTAGCCCTGTTGAAGATGACTTGTTGTTTGAAAAGCGTTTTCTTGGTTTCAATCTACAATTGAAGGTATTCACAACCATCTATAAAAATCCTTTTTATGCTGTCCCTGTTCTTTAAGAGAACAACTCAATGATGTCTCCCTGTTCTTGAAGGTCAGTTTTATTAATAAACTATTTCCAGATCTTGATGAAGGACAACTAATTTTTTTTTTCAAGGTTTGTGACATATTAATATGTGTTAAAAAACTAGAATTTTCAGCGTCACCCCGCTCTATTGAATATCTTTAAAAACTATAATATAAATTTTCAGAGAGCTGTGGGAAGTGCTTGTAAACCCGCCGAGACACTAAACAGGTCTGCTGACAGTGGGTAAATGCATGCATGACGCCAAGATAACTTCGCTGGGGTACTGAACAGGCCCACTAGCAGTGAAGCAATGCCAGGTAAAAGAAAATTCTCAGATATGGATTCTGTTTTGACCTTAAACGTTCTTCGTTCTAATCTGGAATTTCTTGATAGGATACATATATCAGAGTGGGTTAATTGACATCCCTGTCGAGGCTATGGATGCCTGCTGGCAGCAGCGGCCCTGTCAACAATATTGAAGATTTTAACTTTAACATTGTGGCTCTCTTTTGCTAAGATTGTCATCAGTTTTCGTCTCTTTAAAAATAACAGTTGTCTGAAACTGGAATGCATTATAAGTATTTGAGATGCTCAAACATCTTTTCGTTTGTTTTCGATTCGAAGTTTTTTCTGATTATTCTAATCTGAACTCGTTCATTGGGCAGAGATAACTGCTTCTCCCAGCATGTCGCCATTGTTGGCAGCAATTATGTGATTATTATTTTTATAAGCTGCCTACACAGGGTCTATGAAATTTTATTACTCTTCATAAGTGTTTCTCTAAAATGACAGTTGTAAATCGTTGCATTTTACCTATCATCTATTCGCGCTTCGTTTTCATGACTGAAAGCATGAAAACTTGCAACTATCGTTACTACTTCTGTCTTAAAATTTCATTAAAAGCATATGGTTTATTACAGAATTATGGTTTCTTGCTATGAGCATGTTGCTCTCCTTGTTTGTGACCCTTTCGATTCTAAGCATGCCTAAGAGATTTGTGGTTATATGAATGTAAGACCCCCTCCATTTGATATTCAATTTTTTTTTTGTATTGATTTTGGTTTGATGTTTGATTATATTTCTTTTATGAAACCTTTTACTATTCGATTTTGTAAACCTACCTAACTTTGCAATCAAACTTTGATGCGCGCACTATGTTTTTTTTGGTCCTGGCATGTACCCAATGCCAAGGTGGCATACGATGTACAACATGCCATTACTCCTTAGCATGGTCTCAGGCTTCACGAATTTGCTCACACGCGTTGTGATTAACACTTTGCCCACTATTTGAATCATCACAACATGTATTGATAAGGCTCGCGGCTATGGCTCTGTTGCGTTTTTGCAAACCCTGCCTGTGTGTTCTATGTTAATTACCCATCCGTTCGGCATGGCTCCAGTGGTAAGGGTCGAACCGAACGACATTCAAACCCTGCTCTCATATGATAATGCTAGGGAAGATTTGGAAAGGAATGGTTGGCATTTGTTCATCGAAAAATTTCAGGGTTTTAACCTTCAGGTCGCCCAAGAGTTTGCCTTAACCTTTGATGGCTGTAGGGAAAAGATCGGTGATGTGAAATTGGAAGTAACAGAAGAGTTCTTAAGCCAAGCCATGGGATTGCCAGCATTTGGTCAGAAATGGTTCAAGAATGCGAAAGTGGAGGAGGTCCCTTGGACTTTATTGTTTACCTCACGAAAAATAAACAATTGTGATCGAGGTATGCCAATTTTGTTTTTGAAACCTAGGTGGCATGATTTACTTGTTGTAGTGAAGCAATTCATCACATGTGAGGGACGATTCAAACTTGTTTTCCTATATCATCTATGCCTTCTCATGAGTTTTATTGGTTTTCCGATGAATATCCCTTACTACCTGCTCAGAAGTCTGTATAAAATGGGTAAACGGTTTAGGAAACAGAGGTAAGATTCAAGTCTATTTCATCATGGCCTCATTAAAATCATCCTCATGCACCGGTTACAGTCACAAAATGATTGTTGGGATGCATTCATTACACAAAATGGTTTTGGCAACCATGAGTTGGGACAAGTAGATAAGCCGACCATTGTGGAAACCTTTGTGAACCCTACGGCCTCTCCTCCACCTCTCTAGGCCTGTGATTTTTCCCCTAATAACGAACCCTTGAGCTACCCTAATGTCATTCAACATGACAATCGACCGGTTACACATCCAAAGGATTGCATTAAAACTGTTAAGAAACCTATAGGAAAGAAGCTAAAAGGCAGTGTTGATGTCAATTTCAAGAACAAAATAGCTGGTCAGTTGATTTCTCGAAGTGTTCGAAATAAAACAAAGCCCCGTAAAGACACGATCAACATGATTGAAGTGAGTGAAGATTTAGACTCAGAAATTGACAAATTCCTGGCTGAAGAGGACCCCGTGTCATTCAGGCTATACCCTGACCGACCCTATGACTATGTTAACAATCTGCCTCCTTGTTTGAAAGATAACCTAGAATTCCCTGGCATCCAGCTTTGTGATAAATATCCTATCTGCATGGGGGATTCTCTGACCCATAATGTTGTTCGTGCTAATGCAAATTCCTTACAGTCACACTATGATGTATGCCGATCGTGGATCAACAGGTACTATACTGATGTTCCACTGCTACAGTCACGACTCAAGTCTTTAAGGGACCAAGTTGATATGTTGACAAATGAAAACACAGACTTGAATCCATTATCCAAGGGAAGGAGAAACGCTTGAAAACTACAGTTCATGTCATTTTAAAAAACGTAGAGGCAGCAACAACTATCGTTAATTCCAAAATTTCTTGACACGTTTTGATTTCATGATTTGAGGTATGATTTTTTTTTTTTAAAATTTTTAGCATGATTGTGTCACTCTTAAGTTAGGATATTCGATTTGATTGAATAAACTATTTTTCTTATTAAGATTAGTCTATTTTGTTTATTTAATAAAATATGATTGCATTTGCTATTATAACTAGCTACATAATCGCAATATTCTGTAGCTAGTTAAGAAAATTCGAATTGTTTGATTTGATAATTGAAAACATATCTGATATCTACTTATTTTCATTTGTTTTCAGGATAACTAAGGAGCCCATGATTTCCAAGATGATATGGGACACTTTTTGAGGTCTCCCAGCCATATCAATTTTGTATTTTGAGTAAACAGATTAGACTGTTAATAGTGTTTTGATATCTAGTGAAATCAGGGTGGTTGCATCCCCCATTATTTTTTGAAACCAACTTGATCTTATCAAAAGGGAACAATTATGTTTCCTGAAACCTATATAAACATATCATTTTGTAAACATTTGATCATCTCAGCCTGGGGCGAGAGTATGGATATTTATATACAGACTTGAATGACACATAATACATTACAGCTTTAGCTTTCTGTATCATGTTTTAATTTAAGTTCTGCTTATCTCAATACGATGATAGATGATGATAGCCTTTCGTCTGCATGATTTATTGTTATTTGAGATAATCCTTTTCACATACTTCCCATATCTTGTGTCTCAGATATAACACACAATGATCCTTTATTCAATTTAAATTAGGAGATCTATCTTTAATTTCAGTTGAATACTTACATGCAAGTTCTTACAGGAAGAATTATTTCATTGTAGTTACTTGCAAATTGTAAGATTACTGTGAGTGCATCTATTATATGTTCTGTTATTATAAATTCAATCTCTAGCATTATCGTTCCTCATTTATTAGGGGCAATCTCAAGATCTGTAGCAGGTTTACTTCATCAGATAAAGGTGGATGGATATTCAATATTGAACAGACATTGGATGCAATAACAGGTTAGCCTGTTATTTGATTTCATTAGTTTGTTGAATATAGAAGTTTCCTATATATAGAACATTTTCTACTATATGTTATTTCCTTTTCAATTAGGAAGTTTAATGTGTGATGTCATGAGTGTATACATATAAGAAAACAAACCAAAAAATTAGATAGTGTTTTCACTTGCTTTATTATTATTGGTAAAAGTAATCAATCTATATTTGATTTTTACGAGTTTAGATGAAAACTCGTGTTTTGTACAGACTGTATATAAAGTTATTGATTATAATTTCAGTCAAACAAATTGTATATATATATATATATTTAAATGTACTTATAGATTTTAGTGATTGTTATTTGTTAGGTTATTGTTTTTTCCCTTAGTTATTTTTCACTTTCTTTAGGACTTAGATCGGCCAACGGAGCCGCAAAACCCGTCGGAGTGAATTAATCCAAATGGATTGGGTTAATTAGACAACCCCGGACCGGATTCACTCCTCCAGTTGACGAGTGGTCAATTTCGCCCGTCAACATTACCCTGCAAAATTCCTAAAATAAAAACTCTCGAAATCTACGCAGTTTCACGTTTCGGAAAACTCTCGAAATCTACGCAGTTTCGCGTTTCGGTATGTCGAGAGGCATGCTGAGCCTGTGCAAACTGATCCACACTGAGCCTATGCAAACTGATCCATGCCTGTCCCTTTATCATTTTTAAATTTTGACATTAATGACAAAACCAAGCAAGTCCTGTGCAAATTGTAATCCCTGCCAACAAACTCCCCCTTTGACATTGATGGAAAACTTTAAATCTTTTCTCCCCCTTTTGACATCTATGGCAAAGGAAACAAGCAATGGATGAACTGTCTTATTTGAGTCTTGTAGAGTATTTATATATAAGCCAGAGTCTTCTCCTTCTGATTCTTGGACCTGTTCATCTTCATCTTCAACCGTGTCCTCTGTAACAGACTCAATATTGCTCACTTCGCTTACTGAGACTCCTTCATCAACCTTTTCTTGTCATAACTGGATGAATCCTCCTGAGCAAAGAAAACCACTGGCAAAGATATTGTTGAGCTCTTGGTCTACCTAAGTAAATTAGAGTGCATTTATTATCAATCCGGTGTTTGTAAGACTTAGAGGCATGTCCAAAGTATATGGATTTTAGAGATAGTTTTATCTTTTATGGAGATAACCCAAAGACTGATTC
>JZKD02S2340690.1:0-13839 GCA_000966675.3 Picea glauca
TATATGTTGCAAAGTAAAGTGATGGAAGTCTCCCAATGAATTCAACCAATCCAAGAAAAGGCATGCCAACTGTTCATTGAACTTGAAATCCAGGGCACTGAACTTGAAGAGGTTGTCATCACTACAAAACAGTGCCTGGAAGGACCGCTCAATGACACAGTGATCCAGAAATTTACTGAGCAAGAGGCTGTCACACTCCAGCAGGTTGAAGCAGCTCGAGCCAAGCTCGAGGCATTCAAGTTGGAATTGATTAGACCTGAGTGACTCAGGACGAGTCACAGGTGAGTGTTGGGAGCCTGTTGGCCCTTGACCAAGTCTTGAAGAATACTTGGTCATATTTGACCGTTTTTGGGACTGCAACAACTTGCCAAAGATGGAGAGTAATGCGAAGCGGAAATTAGGGAAGCAAGACCTATTTTTGGGTTAAAGTAAAGGGAAAGGGATGTTGGCCCGTGGGTTTACCCATGCTTAGGCCCATTTTGTAATCTATAAATAGATACTTAGGCAATGTAAGTAGAAGGTAGTAGTACATCTATGTGATGTATAGATAAAGGCTTAGTGCTAGTAGTTGATCTGTGTGATTGGATGTATATTACAAGTAAGGAGATTGAAAAGCTAAGTGCAAGTTGTTGTAGTTTTGTGCTGAAGTGCAAGGAAGAAGGATCTAGTGAGCTACGTAGATCTTATGTCTGGTGCGAAGTAAGCGTCATTGAAGCACTGTGTTGTAACCGCTTGACCGAGATAATATAAAGAAGAAGACTTTGTGGACGTAGCCCAGGGTGGGGGTGAACCATGGTAACTTTGTGTATTGAGATCTGTGCTTCAACCTAATGTGTTTTTCTCCTTCTTGGCTAAGTGCTTGATGTGATTAAATAGATCTAGTTATGCTATGTGCTTATGATATATGAATGAATGTTAGATCTGATATATAAGATGCTTAGTGCTTGATCTGTTGAATCTAATCTATATTTCTGTGGCTAATTACTGAATCATCTTTAGTCTAAGTATTCACTGCGATGCTCTGTGCTATCTGTGAAGTACCATAAGGGTTAAATATTGATGAATGATCTATGCTAAGTGCCTTGTAAAATATATAATCATATATCGGTGTCCCAGGTAAGGTTGCAGACATCTGAGTCCTGCAACCACCCCTGCCTCTACCTCAGGTGAGACTCCATTTGCTTCACAGGTGTTGCCGAAAGGGCTGGTAGTTAGGTTTTTTTTGGTGCGATCTTGAGTGTTGAACCCTAGGTCTTCCCTTGTGCCAACATGAAGGTTTTAGAAAAACTAATGAAAAAACCATTTTTGGTTTTGCAGGTCAGAAGATAGATCAAAGATCATAGGAATTTGGAAAAAATTGTGAATAAGACTCATCATGACTAAATAATGAATTCATACGTTATGACCTAAGGCAATTGATCAAAAGGTTTTGACAATTTAAGCATGAAGATGCTAAAAACGCTTAAAATTTTAAAAGAGCAATTTGAGCGCTAACACCACTGATATAAATTTCCACTAATCATTATTTTATGTTGTTCACAATCAACCTATACGCAATCTAAATTTAGCTCAATACCATTACAACAAATCTATCCAAATCTATCTATCACCTTCGTAGTATGCTATTTCTATTTAGAACATAGAGATCTCAACAATATTTAAAATCTACTTCTAACCCTTGGACTGATCCAATAGCTTAAATATAATTCGTTGATAGAAATAATTGCCTACCATATTAAAAAACATAGATTTATGGACTGGCGTAGGAGATAAACAAACTTGGAAATTGAATCCGTAGTCCACCACACTCAATTGACACTCAATTGTCTAACCATTATAATGAAAAGAAATTGTCTAAACATTATAAAAATTATAATGAAAAGCAATTGTCTAAACATTATAATGAAAAGCAATGCTACAAAATTCATGGAAATTTCTTCTCCCAACATTAATGGCTTGCCAACTAAAATGTAATCACTAAAACTCAATCCAACGAAAATGTAATCAATAAAACTCAAATGTTAGATCCCTACATAGATGAGATATCATAAAAATATTACAAAATCGTTCGTATAGTTGCTCTGCACTTGATCATTCAAATGTAATAAATAAAACTCAATCCAACTAAAATGTAATCAATAAAACTCAATCCAACTAAAATGTACTCAATAAAACTCAAATGTTAGATCCCTACATAGATGAGATATCGTATAAAGATTAAAAAATTGGTCGTATAGTTTCTATGCACTTGATCATTCAATAGAAGTAGCCTTCAATGAATAGCATTGACCTTGTACATCACAAAACAAGCTTCCTCTCTCTTGGACATCACAGAACGAGATTCCTCTCTCCTTCAATGAGCGACGTTGACCCTGTACATCACAGAATGAGATTCCTCTCTCACATATAGCCCCTCACATAACATATCTTAGATATTATTTACATTATGATTACTTTTTCCTTCGTAGTCAATACAATATCCAATTCTGAATAAATGGGGTATGACATACCTGAGGTTGTTGCTTAGACAAGTAAGGACATGCAGGGAAATCAGATTAAGGATAGGAAAGTGTTATTCATGGCTTTCAGCATCTGCTCGGAGGAGGTCTAAGTGGTTATTTTCTCTCCACTGATGCCACCTCGTATGATACTATCTTTCTTGCTGGGCTACAGTTCAACTAGCTATGTTACATCACTTTGTTCCCAACCCCCATGATTTCGAATGCCAGGTTTTTTTCTTAGCTCTTGCCACCTACCTGTAGGAAAGTTACCATGCATGAAAATGAGAGAGCAATCCTTTAAAAATATAAATTAAAAGTGATGATGCTATGACTGGGCATTGTTGCAAATCTAAACAACAAGCTCCTCTACTTTCTCGGCAGGGAGTTGTTGCTCTGCAACCTCCCTTCTTTCATATTAATATTTTGTTTTCCACTTGTTTTGGTATCAACGGTTTTGGAAGCTTTGATTGTTGTGAATGCAACTACCTTGGTCATTTGTCTTGTTTGTTTTCCTCAACCAACTCAAAAAATGCAATTTTCAACCATAAATCACATTACAATTAAAAATTTTGAACTTTGCATCTTTCATATAAAAAAATAAAAAATACCCCATGTTATCTCAATCTCTTTTACACTTATTTACATATAAGTTGTAAAGTATAAAAAATATATTTACTCTTTTTATATGTTATTATATCTATTTAAATTTTTAATCTTTTTTAAAGCATTTCTTAGTCATAAAATAATTTTCTATATGGGTGGTAGGTGTGGGGGCATTTTTTAATTTTGTAGAAAATCAAGAAGCATCTTTTGCCTAGAAATTAGGTGACAACATTAACAATCAAGTAGAAACTTTGGCTTGTAGTAAGGGATAATGATAATGAAGCAACTAGGAAGCAAGAAGATCTCAGTGATATGGGATTCTATGATCATAATTTTCCATATTGTTAACATAATGCTAGCTCAACATCTACAAATGTAAAGGACATTACAAAGATTTTAAAGACTAGCTAAGGGATTTGAATCTATTCAATTATTCCATGTTCTACGAGTGCTTAATACTTGGTAGGAAATATGACCAACAAAACTTGTAACTTGCAATTTGGAATGATGTACAAAAGAGGGGGGAAATTAAATTTGTGTCGCCTCTCTTAATATTTTACATAAACCATGTGTTATTAATGAAGCCAAATTTTGACTAGGACAAGTGACACTACAAATACTCCTAACTTAATCTCTAGTTATTAACCTGATCCTCTTTGTTGTGGCTTATTCATTCATGCAGAGGTAACCCCATATGTCTATTGTTAAGATGGGACTATTCAAAGCATGTGGGTTAATGTTTGTCTCCTATAGATCTCCGTCGCCACCTCACCTTGTTATCCATCATCAAATCCAAGAAAAGGATGAATTACCAACCTCTATGTGGTCTTTGTTATTTTTCTTGTATATTAGAGTATCATCTCGCCAACCCTTTTACCGTTGGTTATCAAGGACTAGGGTTAGCTCAAAGTTCAGGGTTTGAATTCAAGATTGCAGGTATATTACTTTCGTCGATAGTTCAAAGTCTAGGACAATGGCTAACCCCCATGGGCATCCCAATTGTTGTGCCTTTTGTGAAAATTATGATATCCAAAGAGTTGTCGATAGGTGTTAAAGGAACTTTGATGATGAACAAGAATTCCTATATATGTTTATGAGGAGGTGGGAGACTTGAGGAAGGAATGGGAGGCACTTTGATGATGGACAAGAATGCCTATATATGTTTATGAGGAGGTGGGAGACTTGAGGAAGGAATGAGAGCAAAACAACTCCAAGGACATTCAATTCATGAAAATACAATTAATCATGGAAAAAGAATAGGTGGAAAAGCACAAGGCAAGTTGGCTCAATTGGAAATTATGGAGGAATGAAATAAATAAAAACCAAAAGAATCTGAGGAGAAGATAATATTTCTTCAAAATAGGGTATTGAATTTGGCATTGGAACAAAAGCCTAGATTTGAGGAGCTAAGGAAATTTGCATCCTCTATCCTTTATGTTCGCTCTCCTAGACCGAACCAAATGGTAGTAATAGAAGAGGACACAACCCAACAAGATTTTGAGCAAACAAGGAAGCAAAATCCAACAATTCTCTTATCCATTGTCAGAAGCAAACACAATAACCCTAGCAAGTATGAACCAAAAAATCTCTAAATTTACTAATGTTCTATAAGATAATGTTTTTGCTAGCACAATTTGTAAGGCATTATACAAGCCAATTACTTACCAATACTGTTAGAACTTTGAAAATAAGGAAAATTGAAAGTAGTTTTGTGGAAATTTCAAATTTTTTTGAACAATTTCATTTTACAGCTTTGTATTAATTAGTTAGCAATTTGGCCATAACCCCTTTTAATACAAAAAAACATTTGCTTCTATTTTTTTTTAAAAGAAGAGGATGTTTTTTCATTCTAAGAATAAGGCCTATGTTAGGACCTTAAGTATCCCCAGATAGGGTTCCTTCCACTTCCCAAGCTAACATGGTGGGCCCAACAAAGACGACGCCTAGCCCTAGGCACCAGGTGGTTGCGAACATCATGCAGCACAACCCAAATGTCCCTTCAAAAATCAGACAAGATGATACAAAAATGCATGGTGGTGTAATTATGGGGTTAAGCAGGTCTGAAAGAAGTAATGGCTAGGAGTGTGAAGAAGTACGGTCTGATAACCCATTTCATTCTCACAAAGTTGTTGATGTGAACCTTGTATCCTGGCCCATAATCGACGTCATAAATGGAAGCGGTGAGGTTCATTCGGCTGGAGAGTATGATCCTTGACATGCAGAGGAGGATGTGCCCACGAGTTCTCATTATTTAACCACTCATGATTCAAATTATCGAGGATGAATATGTTGATAGGATGCTAGGCAGAATTACTGAAATGAAGACAATAAATTGCAATGGACGCACACTGGGTGTAGCCCAACTCTGGTATATTTGGAATTCCCTTAATTTTCTAGACACTTTGCTAGGCTTATTTCTCTCTTATGTATTTCTGGACATGGATCCCAGAGGTAGGAAGCCTCGTTCTCCCTCTGTAAATCCATCCCGTGCAATGAAAGCAACCATGGTTTTTGCAGAGTTCTATCCAGACTTTATTCATGAGGAGGAAAAATCCAAGATTCCAAAATTGGAAGATGAGGTCCGTTAGATCAAGGAATTTAAAGAGGATGAAGAAGTAGAGTTCCAGGTGGGGTGTAACAACCTGTTTCCCCCAGTATCTAAATATAAATATATGGGCCAAGGAACTATGGAAAACTTAAAAGTGTGAATGTTTGATTTGATGGACCTTATGTAGAAGGTCGATGAAATGTAAATTTTGATTATTTTTAATAGAAAATGGTTACGTGTTGCATGACTGTTGAAAGAGGGGATGTGCTAAGAGAGAGACCAATAAATGTTGTGAAAGGTGGTGGAGGGGACCAGGAATGGTTGCGTTAACCTCCACCGAACCAATACCATGTTGGAATTAATTTTCTCAAATCAGAACAACCCTCTGACCAGGAATGAATTCCCATCAGGATGGTAGGTGGGAAGGCCTCCTCAAGAGTTAATGAGGAATGGGGTAGAATTCCCATTGGTAAGGCCTTCGGACATGACCATGGAATGGGAAATTCGAGCCACACACAATCTTGCTGAGGGAGGCAAGAAAGGAAGTGTGGTGGATAGAGGGAGACTTGAAAAGAAAAATGCAGAGACAAGAGAGGAAAATATCGAGTCCGAGGAAGGACTGGAGGAGGAACAATGAGTTCCGATCACATAAACTAGAGATTGAACCAGGAGAAGGAGAGTAACCTTCATCCTTATCTATTTTATGTATTGGGAGAAGAAGAGTAACCTTCGTCCCTAACTTCCGTTGAGCTGGAAGTAAGAGATTGAATCTCAAATCATCGTGGCTTAAGCTCGAGGGTGGCCAGTGATAAATCCATTGGGAGTAACTAAGCCTATGGTTGGGTGGAAACGAGCACCCCTTTCAACAGTCGCATCACACTCTATGGTTCTGATAAGTGTTTTCTTGCCTTATGTTTTAAATTGTAAATAATGGATGCATGCGAGTATTTACATGTCTATAAAGGTTTCCTTCTCTGTATTAAATGATTAAGTTATGAGTATATGTTTGTTTCCTTGAGAACCTATAATTCTTCTTGGATTTCCATACACCCTAGTTTAATCACTCAAAGGTGCTTTCCCCAGGAATTTACATCGTTGTTCCAGATTCGAAGCAAGCCTCTGAGAATATTTACCGATTTGGTAACCTCACAAGTTACCTTGACTTGATTCAAATCTTAAAGCTCTGCGAGTCGGGAAGGTGTTCCCTTCAGACCAATAGTCTAGGAGACTCTGAACTTGCCCTTATTTACTTAACCAAAACCCAACTAAGTGCGACGATAATATCCTCAGAGTTATATGAAGATCCACGTGACCTGGGTCTAGGAACTTTGGAGCTCGAGGCTCTGAGATGTCAAGTATTATGAAGGTCAAGTTAAACCCTACAATTGATATGCATCGTCGATCTATGAACGAAGATCGAGGGTGGGGAATCATTGCAGAGAACGAAGGTGAAAATAACAGACACGCCAATTCGTGGCCCACAATTCACCCTTACCGTTGACCTCGATGGGTTGGAGGATCAACGATCCTGATTAGACTAGAATCAAGTGCGCACTTTCCAGATTGCGGAGGTCGAACTCTTTGGTAAAGAACCCGCATGTTGGGGCCCTGCAATTTCTATGAACCATCGATCATCGTTGACCTTTGATCTAATTTTGAAGTGATCCCTGAAATGCAAGGAGCTCGTGGGACGGCAAAAACCTTCAAAGAGATCAAGATCAGAAGAGATAGTGCTTTCAGGAGCGCAGGTGAAATCCAGGAGACGAGCTCGTAGGAGGAGCAAAGGTTGAATCCTTTGAGCACTTAGAAAACCTTCTAAGTTGGATTAAGTAAGAATCCTATGAGGAGGAGAGACAGTGGTCGTTGGATCACATCACAGAGGTCCGACAGTCGTTTGATCTAAACAAGGTACACGAACCTTAGTACCTTACACATGCAGGAGAAGAGGACTTACCAAAGTTCTGAAGTCCCGAAGCAATTTGGGACCGTCCATCTTCACGAGGTAAACATGGTGACGAATCGTGGACTCTGGAGAAATCAGTTTGAGGGATTTTGGTTAAAAGTTGAAATTCCTGAACCCCGAAGACCCGAAGTGAATCTAGATCGCCCGATCCAGAGGGAAACATGGCAACATATCATGGAGTCCAGATGAATCTATTCGAAAGGAGGCATGTTTGAAACTTGAGATTCCCAAAGTGTGGAAATCCGAAGGGCCGAAGAAAATATGGACCGTTGGATCCATAAGGACAAGTGTCAATAGGGCAAAATATCCAGAGGAAGGTGAAGGTCGAAGTGTTGAAACACCCGAAGCTCGAAGATATGAAGATTCATGAGTCGTCGATTGGAATGGGGAAACTTGTCAATAGATCAAGAGCTCCAAGAATATTGTAGTGGGGTTTCATTTTGAGAACTGATATTTCCGAACCCCGAAGGCCCAAAGACCTGAAGTGAACCTGGACAAACAGATCCAAGGGAGACGTGGCGTGAATCCATGAACTCCGAGTAAAGTCCCGAAGAGAATTCATAGTCGTTGGATTCGGAGGACACATGGTGCAAATCTAGATCTCCAGGTGAATATCTGAAGTAATCCTCGATCATCATATTAGGAGGACATGTGTCAGAGGATTGTAGCATTCGGATAAAATTCATTGGGAAAAAGGTCTGATATTTGAGATCTCAGAAGTCCGAAACCCGAAGGAGATATCAACCATCGATCGAGAAGAGGGTTAGAGGATCGTTGATTTGGGTTAAATGGTAAAACACCCAAAGTGGAATCAAGACCGTTGATCAAGCAAGACATGTGTCCATAGATCGTCAGCTTCATAAGTTTGAAGTATGGAACAAGCAGGGTTTGAGATTTCAAAACCCCGAAGTCTGGAATTGCGAAGAGATCACAATCATTGATATAGGAGGGACATATATGGCCTGTAGATTTGAGAGGCGTGGATATGAACCACCGATTCAGACAGTATCGTCAAGATCGCAAGATCAACGATCTCGTAGCATTGCGAGTACAGGAGTTGCGCGAAGTTTAAAATATCGAGGGCGGGCCGTAATTCAAACTATGGTTTCGTTAGGACGAAACGTGGAGACTTGAGGAGGATTGTGGGCCCAAAAGTAGTTTGACCCCAAACTGCTTGTGGTCGCACCTACAATCGCGTGGTCATTGCCAAGGTCACATCTGAGGAGAGGCCAAGAGAAAAGGGGATAACGCCAACTCTGAGCCTTCGCTAAAGCGTGAAGGATAAGGCCATGGGTATCATAAGACCTGCAACAAAGGCCGAAATGCCTTGTGTCTAATTTAGAGGTGATATTGTCATGGTCTCAAAATCTCATTTGATTTAGACTCGAAGAATCTTGACCGGAGGCTCGGGCTGAGTCCTGGACTTTCCAAATTAGAACCCGTAGAGAGTAAGAGGATTTGTTCCTGTAAGGAGGACGAAATTTAATCTATTGTTATTTTCCTTTGCCCCATCGTGGGTGTGTTACAAATTGGTATCAGAGCATGGTTACAACACTTGGCCTGCTTGGGCTCATGGACGAGTCTCTTAAAAACTCTATTTGGATTACTTTTAAAAGAATGACACTCTACCTTACCTCTTTCTTAAAAAGTCTGATTAAAAATGTTATTAAAGAAAAGAATTAAATTTCTACTATGTGTATGCATTTAATAAATTGAATCGTGTATTATTCATGAACTAATAAACTATTAGCTAACAATAATTGTTTTTGTCAACACTTGAGCAGTTAGTAAATCACGGGAAAAATCCAAGACTAAAGGATGGTGATGTGTCATGAAGTGGGGGATGGCTCCCACAATAGAGATGAAGAATATAATGAAAGGATGGCGGTGGAAACCCCTCTAGATCTGGTTGAAACTGTAAGGATCCTTAGGGATGAATTACAGATTTGCAAGGTTGACAACGAGAGATTTATAAAGGAGCAAGAAAAATAGACAGAAATTAACGCAGTGTTTTTGTAGAGCTTATTTGACATATAGAGGCAACTACAACAAGAACCTGCAACCAGTCACGTGGACCGACAACATAAGAAGAGAAGACAAAGTCCACCTAAGATCCGAAAACATGACTCCGTAAGTGACCACACTGTGAAAAGTACCTCGAAGAAGGCCCAGCCTGGAGGCAGGGGACACTTATCGGTGGATTTCTCTGGAAAGGAAGATGGTAACTCCGAAGGATCTTCTAGTAGCAGAGCCAACTCACATTCTAGAAGAAAAGGAAAGAAGCGAAAGCATTCCAAAAAACATGATCCTGAAGAATTCAAGAAATCCAAACCACCCTCTTTCGATGGACAGATTAAGAAGGGAGAAGAGGTTGAATCCTGGCTTCTTGGTTTAAAGAAATACTTCAGATTCCATGACTACTTTGAGAACATGAAGGCTCAAATAGACATATTCAACCTAAATGGGAAGGCATCCATTTGGTGGGAATACCTTAGGAATGTGAAAGGATTCCATGAGAAGGACTTGTCATGGAAATAATTCGAGAAATACTTCAGGAAGCAGTATCTGTCAGAGAAATACATGGATGGGAATACTAAGGAGTTCTATGAACTCAAGCTTGGGCAGCTCACCATAGACGAATTTGTCAATAAATTCCTTGAACTACTGAGGTATGTACCCTACATAAAATATGAAAAAAGTAAAAATGTAGCGGTTCATTAGTGGGTTACCTCAGACCTATTGGGATAGGATTGAGTTCGACGAACCAAATACCTTAGAAGAAACTATCCAGAAGGTGAGGTATTGTTATGAACATTTTGGGAGTAAGACAAGACCTTGCGAGGACTAGAAGACTAGAAGTAGTTCAGGATTCTAGAAGAAAGGGTTTAAATCCTCAAGATTCAAGAAATATGGAAAAGATTCTAGAAGAAGCCTTCCTACTAGAAGTGTATATCAACAAAATTTCCCCTCTCAAAGTGGAAATAAACCTTTTAATAAATCCCTAGGAAAGACTGATAACCTAAAGAAGGAACCCTTAAAATGTTGGGGTTTTGGAAGGGATCATAAATTGAGGGACTGCCCACACAGACAATAGATTAGTAAGAGGGTCTACAATATCCAAGAAACTATCACCGTCAATGATGTAGCTAAGAGCATGATGCGAATCTATGCAGCCTTGGACAATAATCAAGCTGACCACCAAGCTTCAGTAGTGGAGCTGGAAGGTATGATCGCCAACCATATAGTTTCTATTTTAATTGACCCAGGTTCTAATTTGAGTTATGTGGCCCCTTAAACTATTGATAAGTGTAAAATGAAACCAATTAGACATGTTAAATCGTGGTTGGTACAATTAGCCACTGGGACCAAAAGAAAAGTGGCAGAGGTCATACCAGCATGTCAATTCATCATGGGTGAATTTCCCACCCAAGCGATCCTTAACGCACTTCCCCTGGGATCTTATGACTTGTTGATTGGTATGGATTGATTGGATGCTTATAAAATTAAATTGTATTGTTATCAAAAAACTTTAGTATGTTTAAATAAAGAAGGAATAAAGATGACCCTCCAAGGGATTCAGAAGCTTGTCTCAGTGAGGCAAATATCATCCCTTCAAATGAAAAAGTATTGCAGAAAGGGGTGTTCCTTATATGCCATACAAGTATTGGAATCCGTTGAGGATGACAAACCAAACCTAGAGGACCACCCCATATTAAGAGAATACAAGGAAATATTCCCAGAAGAAATACGAGGTCTACCTCCGAGAAGGGATATTGACTTCTCGATAGAACTTACACCGGGAGTGGTACCGGCATCTAGAACGCCATACAGAATGAGCACGCCAAAGCTAGTTGAGCTCAAGCTACAACTAAAGGAGATGATGGACAAAGGATACATCTGACCTAGTGTATCTCCATGGGGAGTGCCCATATTGTTTGTGAAAAAGAAATATGGCACACTTCGACTGTGCATAGATTACAGACAACTCAATAAGGAAACCATAAAGAACAAGTACCCCTTACCAAGAATCAATGACCTGTTCGACCAATTGGGAGGTGCATTCATCTTCTCAAAGATCAACCTAAGTTCTGGCTACCATCAACTCTAGATTAAGGATGAAGACATCCACAAAACAACCTTCAAGATGAGGTATGGTCACTATGAATTCGTGGTGGTTCCGTTTGGGTTAACCAATGTCCCCGCCACTTTTATGTGCTTGATGAATAATGTACTCAACAAATTTCTGGACAAATTTGTATTGTTTTTCATTGATGATATCCTAATCTACTTCAAGAACAGGGAGGAGCACGAAGAACATATTAGACTTGTACCTCAAGTACTAAGAGAGAATCAACTCTACACTAATTTTAACAAGTGCGACTTCTTTCAGAAGCAATTCCATTACCTAGGCCATGTCATTTCTAAGGAAGGAGTGGAAGTAGACCCCGACAAGATCAGATCTATTATGGAATGGTCTACCCGGAAGGATATATCTGATATTAGATCATTCATGGGCTTAGTGGGATACTATAGAAGGTTCATAAAAGGGTTTTCCAAGATTAGCTATCCAATCACTTCCCTTCAAAAAAAGGGGATTAAATTCATTTGGACATTGAAATGTGAAGAAATATTCCAGGAACTAAAATACCTCCTGACCCATGCACCTGTGCTAAAGATTGCAGATCCGGATAATGATTTCCTTGTGTGTACATATGTTTTCAAGGAAAGACTCGGAGGAATCCTTATGCAAAAGGGACGTGTAATTTTCTACACGTCTAGGAAATTAAATGAGCATGAGATCAATTATGTGACCCATGACCTAGAATTGGCTGCCATAGTACATGGTTTAAAAATGTGGAGGCACTACCTCTTGGGTAGAATATTTTTTCTTATGACAGATCATTGTGGATTGAGACACATGTTTCATCAACCAAAACTCAATGCCATGCAAGCTAGGTGGATGTCTATCCTAAGTGAATTCGATTTCGAAATCAAACACATAAAAGGAAAGGAAAATAGGGTGGTCGATGCCCTTAGCAGGAGTATAACAATGATTCATCTAGCAATAGTAAGCGTCTGTGAAACAAATGTTAGGGAAAGATTCAGAAATGCACAAGAGACAGATGAATTCTTCAAGACCATGACCTCATACCTAAGACAAGAGCCTACAGGGCTGAATTATGAAGGCTACCAGATGCTCAAGGAAGGGTTGTTGACTTACAGAAATAGATTGTATATTCCAAACTATGACGACTTGAAGAGGTTCATAATGGATGAACTACATAAGAGACCATATATTGGTCACCCAGGATATCAAAAGATGATCATGGCCACTAGGAAACAATTCTATTGGCCTGGGTTGAAGAAATACATAGCTAAATATCTAGCTAAGTGTAATGCCCAGAAATATATATCTAAACATTGTTATCCTCACAAGCAATTATTTCTTAACTAAAACAATATCTATTCAACATAATATCGATCTCCATACCAGCAACTTCAGCAATTTAGATTCATCAAATATTAACGAATTCATAGAAGAATAAATAAATGCATAATTCAAGTACCTGGTTCTAATGCTATTTCCGTTGCCAGCTGCCTTGCTGCTGCTGCTCTCCTGCTACCTGCTACACAGCCCAATCTTGTTGCAAACACAGAAAAATTGCCCAAAACTATTGTCCACCCTGCCAACTAGGAAAACGACCTAGCTCCAGGATATCTACGGATATCCTGGCCCTTCGAGCCCAAAACCTCTAGCAACCCCGGTCCACTGTGTCAATCCCAAACACAAAATTCCTCCCTGGTCCAATACTCAGAGTTCTCCCCAAAAAAAATCATGGCCCTCTTCCCGTCGAATCCCCCCTCCAACTCCTTCCTTCCTTCCTTATCCCTCCCCCTTCACCGACACTCCACCTTGCATTAAATTCCTTATCCCTGCATTTAATTACCCTTATCCATTCTCATTAATTCTTTATCTTCTCGGGATCCTTATGTGATCCCTTCTTGTATACGTAACTTGATTTTAAATGTTATATTTTATTCTCCACCTTTTTAATTAATACTTAATTAATTAATGAATTAATTAATATTTAAATGAATCATTAACCAACATGACTAATTCATTAATAATAATCAATTAGAAATGTTATTTTAAGACATAATTATAGTTTAGCTAAAATTTTAAGATTATATTATTAAATTAATTACACTTAATAATCAAGGGT